>JAJHJA010001515.1:0-21318 GCA_021202915.1 Heliconius himera | reverse complement strand
TTTTCAAGGGAAATTAAATTTCCAAAAACAAACTAAATCCATGTTATAATAAATAATTATGTATAAGTTAAGTCTAATTAATCCTAATCTATCGTTATAAAAGTGTTTTGTATATATTTAATTCATATTTTTAATAATTTTCGAATTTTTGTACTTGTAAAAATTTCCATACATTTTGATAAAAAAATTTTTGTTCTCGATTTCTGTTTTTTTATGTGTCAATCGTAGGGTCGCATCGGTCCTACGTGTATATAATTTTTCTGGATTTTTCACGCGCCATTTTAGCGCACTTTTACTCAAAAATCCACTCTGAATTGACGAATTTTGGGTTTTTCGCGGATAATTCCCGAACCCCATACCCCACCCGGACTATTCTAACACCTACGTGTCGGCCTTTACGAGCCACGTCGTTTGACACCTCTCTCGTCCAAATCGGGCGAGTAGATTTTTGAAAAATTCAAAAATATCAAATTTCATTGTACCGAATCCACCTAAGTCCCGACACTTAGAAAAATTTCAAGGGAAATTAAATTTCCAAAAACAAACTAAATCCATGTTATAATAAATAATTATGTATAAGTTAAGTCTAATTAATCCTAATCTATCGTTATAAAAGTGTTTTGTATATATTTAATTCATATTTTTAATAATTTTCGAATTTTTGTACTTGTAAAAATTTCCATACATTTTGATAAAAAAATTTTTGTTCTCGATTTCTGTTTTTTTATGTGTCAATCGTAGGGTCGCATCGGTCCTACGTGTATATAATTTTTCTGGATTTTTCACGCGCCATTTTAGCGCACTTTTACTCAAAAATCCACTCTGAATTGACGAATTTTGGGTTTTTCGCGGATAATTCCCGAACCCCATACCCCACCCGGACTATTCTAACACCTACGTGTCGGCCTTTACGAGCCACGTCGTTTGACACCTCTCTCGTCCAAATCGGGCGAGTAGATTTTTGAAAAATTCAAAAATATCAAATTTCATTGTACCGAATCCACCTAAGTCCCGACACTTAGAAAAATTTCAAGGGAAATTAAATTTCCAAAAACAAACTAAATCCATGTTATAATAAATAATTATGTATAAGTTAAGTCTAATTAATCCTAATCTATCGTTATAAAAGTGTTTTGTATATATTTAATTCATATTTTTAATAATTTTCGAATTTTTGTACTTGTAAAAATTTCCATACATTTTGATAAAAAAATTTTTGTTCTCGATTTCTGTTTTTTTATGTGTCAATCGTAGGGTCGCATCGGTCCTACGTGTATATAATTTTTCTGGATTTTTCACGCGCCATTTTAGCGCACTTTTACTCAAAAATCCACTCTGAATTGACGAATTTTGGGTTTTTCGCGGATAATTCCCGAACCCCATACCCCACCCGGACTATTCTAACACCTACGTGTCGGCCTTTACGAGCCACGTCGTTTGACACCTCTCTCGTCCAAATCGGGCGAGTAGATTTTTGAAAAATTCAAAAATATCAAATTTCATTGTACCGAATCCACCTAAGTCCCGACACTTAGAAAAATTTCAAGGGAAATTAAATTTCCAAAAACAAACTAAATCCATGTTATAATAAATAATTATGTATAAGTTAAGTCTAATTAATCCTAATCTATCGTTATAAAAGTGTTTTGTATATATTTAATTCATATTTTTAATAATTTTCGAATTTTTGTACTTGTAAAAATTTCCATACATTTTGATAAAAAAATTTTTGTTCTCGATTTCTGTTTTTTTATGTGTCAATCGTAGGGTCGCATCGGTCCTACGTGTATATAATTTTTCTGGATTTTTCACGCGCCATTTTAGCGCACTTTTACTCAAAAATCCACTCTGAATTGACGAATTTTGGGTTTTTCGCGGATAATTCCCGAACCCCATACCCCACCCGGACTATTCTAACACCTACGTGTCGGCCTTTACGAGCCACGTCGTTTGACACCTCTCTCGTCCAAATCGGGCGAGTAGATTTTTGAAAAATTCAAAAATATCAAATTTCATTGTACCGAATCCACCTAAGTCCCGACACTTAGAAAAATTTCAAGGGAAATTAAATTTCCAAAAACAAACTAAATCCATGTTATAATAAATAATTATGTATAAGTTAAGTCTAATTAATCCTAATCTATCGTTATAAAAGTGTTTTGTATATATTTAATTCATATTTTTAATAATTTTCGAATTTTTGTACTTGTAAAAATTTCCATACATTTTGATAAAAAAATTTTTGTTCTCGATTTCTGTTTTTTTATGTGTCAATCGTAGGGTCGCATCGGTCCTACGTGTATATAATTTTTCTGGATTTTTCACGCGCCATTTTAGCGCACTTTTACTCAAAAATCCACTCTGAATTGACGAATTTTGGGTTTTTCGCGGATAATTCCCGAACCCCATACCCCACCCGGACTATTCTAACACCTACGTGTCGGCCTTTACGAGCCACGTCGTTTGACACCTCTCTCGTCCAAATCGGGCGAGTAGATTTTTGAAAAATTCAAAAATATCAAATTTCATTGTACCGAATCCACCTAAGTCCCGACACTTAGAAAAATTTCAAGGGAAATTAAATTTCCAAAAACAAACTAAATCCATGTTATAATAAATAATTATGTATAAGTTAAGTCTAATTAATCCTAATCTATCGTTATAAAAGTGTTTTGTATATATTTAATTCATATTTTTAATAATTTTCGAATTTTTGTACTTGTAAAAATTTCCATACATTTTGATAAAAAAATTTTTGTTCTCGATTTCTGTTTTTTTATGTGTCAATCGTAGGGTCGCATCGGTCCTACGTGTATATAATTTTTCTGGATTTTTCACGCGCCATTTTAGCGCACTTTTACTCAAAAATCCACTCTGAATTGACGAATTTTGGGTTTTTCGCGGATAATTCCCGAACCCCATACCCCACCCGGACTATTCTAACACCTACGTGTCGGCCTTTACGAGCCACGTCGTTTGACACCTCTCTCGTCCAAATCGGGCGAGTAGATTTTTGAAAAATTCAAAAATATCAAATTTCATTGTACCGAATCCACCTAAGTCCCGACACTTAGAAAAATTTCAAGGGAAATTAAATTTCCAAAAACAAACTAAATCCATGTTATAATAAATAATTATGTATAAGTTAAGTCTAATTAATCCTAATCTATCGTTATAAAAGTGTTTTGTATATATTTAATTCATATTTTTAATAATTTTCGAATTTTTGTACTTGTAAAAATTTCCATACATTTTGATAAAAAAATTTTTGTTCTCGATTTCTGTTTTTTTATGTGTCAATCGTAGGGTCGCATCGGTCCTACGTGTATATAATTTTTCTGGATTTTTCACGCGCCATTTTAGCGCACTTTTACTCAAAAATCCACTCTGAATTGACGAATTTTGGGTTTTTCGCGGATAATTCCCGAACCCCATACCCCACCCGGACTATTCTAACACCTACGTGTCGGCCTTTACGAGCCACGTCGTTTGACACCTCTCTCGTCCAAATCGGGCGAGTAGATTTTTGAAAAATTCAAAAATATCAAATTTCATTGTACCGAATCCACCTAAGTCCCGACACTTAGAAAAATTTCAAGGGAAATTAAATTTCCAAAAACAAACTAAATCCATGTTATAATAAATAATTATGTATAAGTTAAGTCTAATTAATCCTAATCTATCGTTATAAAAGTGTTTTGTATATATTTAATTCATATTTTTAATAATTTTCGAATTTTTGTACTTGTAAAAATTTCCATACATTTTGATAAAAAAATTTTTGTTCTCGATTTCTGTTTTTTTATGTGTCAATCGTAGGGTCGCATCGGTCCTACGTGTATATAATTTTTCTGGATTTTTCACGCGCCATTTTAGCGCACTTTTACTCAAAAATCCACTCTGAATTGACGAATTTTGGGTTTTTCGCGGATAATTCCCGAACCCCATACCCCACCCGGACTATTCTAACACCTACGTGTCGGCCTTTACGAGCCACGTCGTTTGACACCTCTCTCGTCCAAATCGGGCGAGTAGATTTTTGAAAAATTCAAAAATATCAAATTTCATTGTACCGAATCCACCTAAGTCCCGACACTTAGAAAAATTTCAAGGGAAATTAAATTTCCAAAAACAAACTAAATCCATGTTATAATAAATAATTATGTATAAGTTAAGTCTAATTAATCCTAATCTATCGTTATAAAAGTGTTTTGTATATATTTAATTCATATTTTTAATAATTTTCGAATTTTTGTACTTGTAAAAATTTCCATACATTTTGATAAAAAAATTTTTGTTCTCGATTTCTGTTTTTTTATGTGTCAATCGTAGGGTCGCATCGGTCCTACGTGTATATAATTTTTCTGGATTTTTCACGCGCCATTTTAGCGCACTTTTACTCAAAAATCCACTCTGAATTGACGAATTTTGGGTTTTTCGCGGATAATTCCCGAACCCCATACCCCACCCGGACTATTCTAACACCTACGTGTCGGCCTTTACGAGCCACGTCGTTTGACACCTCTCTCGTCCAAATCGGGCGAGTAGATTTTTGAAAAATTCAAAAATATCAAATTTCATTGTACCGAATCCACCTAAGTCCCGACACTTAGAAAAATTTCAAGGGAAATTAAATTTCCAAAAACAAACTAAATCCATGTTATAATAAATAATTATGTATAAGTTAAGTCTAATTAATCCTAATCTATCGTTATAAAAGTGTTTTGTATATATTTAATTCATATTTTTAATAATTTTCGAATTTTTGTACTTGTAAAAATTTCCATACATTTTGATAAAAAAATTTTTGTTCTCGATTTCTGTTTTTTTATGTGTCAATCGTAGGGTCGCATCGGTCCTACGTGTATATAATTTTTCTGGATTTTTCACGCGCCATTTTAGCGCACTTTTACTCAAAAATCCACTCTGAATTGACGAATTTTGGGTTTTTCGCGGATAATTCCCGAACCCCATACCCCACCCGGACTATTCTAACACCTACGTGTCGGCCTTTACGAGCCACGTCGTTTGACACCTCTCTCGTCCAAATCGGGCGAGTAGATTTTTGAAAAATTCAAAAATATCAAATTTCATTGTACCGAATCCACCTAAGTCCCGACACTTAGAAAAATTTCAAGGGAAATTAAATTTCCAAAAACAAACTAAATCCATGTTATAATAAATAATTATGTATAAGTTAAGTCTAATTAATCCTAATCTATCGTTATAAAAGTGTTTTGTATATATTTAATTCATATTTTTAATAATTTTCGAATTTTTGTACTTGTAAAAATTTCCATACATTTTGATAAAAAAATTTTTGTTCTCGATTTCTGTTTTTTTATGTGTCAATCGTAGGGTCGCATCGGTCCTACGTGTATATAATTTTTCTGGATTTTTCACGCGCCATTTTAGCGCACTTTTACTCAAAAATCCACTCTGAATTGACGAATTTTGGGTTTTTCGCGGATAATTCCCGAACCCCATACCCCACCCGGACTATTCTAACACCTACGTGTCGGCCTTTACGAGCCACGTCGTTTGACACCTCTCTCGTCCAAATCGGGCGAGTAGATTTTTGAAAAATTCAAAAATATCAAATTTCATTGTACCGAATCCACCTAAGTCCCGACACTTAGAAAAATTTCAAGGGAAATTAAATTTCCAAAAACAAACTAAATCCATGTTATAATAAATAATTATGTATAAGTTAAGTCTAATTAATCCTAATCTATCGTTATAAAAGTGTTTTGTATATATTTAATTCATATTTTTAATAATTTTCGAATTTTTGTACTTGTAAAAATTTCCATACATTTTGATAAAAAAATTTTTGTTCTCGATTTCTGTTTTTTTATGTGTCAATCGTAGGGTCGCATCGGTCCTACGTGTATATAATTTTTCTGGATTTTTCACGCGCCATTTTAGCGCACTTTTACTCAAAAATCCACTCTGAATTGACGAATTTTGGGTTTTTCGCGGATAATTCCCGAACCCCATACCCCACCCGGACTATTCTAACACCTACGTGTCGGCCTTTACGAGCCACGTCGTTTGACACCTCTCTCGTCCAAATCGGGCGAGTAGATTTTTGAAAAATTCAAAAATATCAAATTTCATTGTACCGAATCCACCTAAGTCCCGACACTTAGAAAAATTTCAAGGGAAATTAAATTTCCAAAAACAAACTAAATCCATGTTATAATAAATAATTATGTATAAGTTAAGTCTAATTAATCCTAATCTATCGTTATAAAAGTGTTTTGTATATATTTAATTCATATTTTTAATAATTTTCGAATTTTTGTACTTGTAAAAATTTCCATACATTTTGATAAAAAAATTTTTGTTCTCGATTTCTGTTTTTTTATGTGTCAATCGTAGGGTCGCATCGGTCCTACGTGTATATAATTTTTCTGGATTTTTCACGCGCCATTTTAGCGCACTTTTACTCAAAAATCCACTCTGAATTGACGAATTTTGGGTTTTTCGCGGATAATTCCCGAACCCCATACCCCACCCGGACTATTCTAACACCTACGTGTCGGCCTTTACGAGCCACGTCGTTTGACACCTCTCTCGTCCAAATCGGGCGAGTAGATTTTTGAAAAATTCAAAAATATCAAATTTCATTGTACCGAATCCACCTAAGTCCCGACACTTAGAAAAATTTCAAGGGAAATTAAATTTCCAAAAACAAACTAAATCCATGTTATAATAAATAATTATGTATAAGTTAAGTCTAATTAATCCTAATCTATCGTTATAAAAGTGTTTTGTATATATTTAATTCATATTTTTAATAATTTTCGAATTTTTGTACTTGTAAAAATTTCCATACATTTTGATAAAAAAATTTTTGTTCTCGATTTCTGTTTTTTTATGTGTCAATCGTAGGGTCGCATCGGTCCTACGTGTATATAATTTTTCTGGATTTTTCACGCGCCATTTTAGCGCACTTTTACTCAAAAATCCACTCTGAATTGACGAATTTTGGGTTTTTCGCGGATAATTCCCGAACCCCATACCCCACCCGGACTATTCTAACACCTACGTGTCGGCCTTTACGAGCCACGTCGTTTGACACCTCTCTCGTCCAAATCGGGCGAGTAGATTTTTGAAAAATTCAAAAATATCAAATTTCATTGTACCGAATCCACCTAAGTCCCGACACTTAGAAAAATTTCAAGGGAAATTAAATTTCCAAAAACAAACTAAATCCATGTTATAATAAATAATTATGTATAAGTTAAGTCTAATTAATCCTAATCTATCGTTATAAAAGTGTTTTGTATATATTTAATTCATATTTTTAATAATTTTCGAATTTTTGTACTTGTAAAAATTTCCATACATTTTGATAAAAAAATTTTTGTTCTCGATTTCTGTTTTTTTATGTGTCAATCGTAGGGTCGCATCGGTCCTACGTGTATATAATTTTTCTGGATTTTTCACGCGCCATTTGAGCGCACTTTTACTCAAAAATCCACTCTGAATTGACGAATTTTGGGTTTTTCGCGGATAATTCCCGAACCCCATACCCCACCCGGACTATTCTAACACCTACGTGTCGGCCTTTACGAGCCACGTCGTTTGACACCTCTCTCGTCCAAATCGGGCGAGTAGATTTTTGAAAAATTCAAAAATATCAAATTTCATTGTACCGAATCCACCTAAGTCCCGACACTTAGAAAAATTTCAAGGGAAATTAAATTTCCAAAAACAAACTAAATCCATGTTATAATAAATAATTATGTATAAGTTAAGTCTAATTAATCCTAATCTATCGTTATAAAAGTGTTTTGTATATATTTAATTCATATTTTTAATAATTTTCGAATTTTTGTACTTGTAAAAATTTCCATACATTTTGATAAAAAAATTTTTGTTCTCGATTTCTGTTTTTTTATGTGTCAATCGTAGGGTCGCATCGGTCCTACGTGTATATAATTTTTCTGGATTTTTCACGCGCCATTTTAGCGCACTTTTACTCAAAAATCCACTCTGAATTGACGAATTTTGGGTTTTTCGCGGATAATTCCCGAACCCCATACCCCACCCGGACTATTCTAACACCTACGTGTCGGCCTTTACGAGCCACGTCGTTTGACACCTCTCTCGTCCAAATCGGGCGAGTAGATTTTTGAAAAATTCAAAAATATCAAATTTCATTGTACCGAATCCACCTAAGTCCCGACACTTAGAAAAATTTCAAGGGAAATTAAATTTCCAAAAACAAACTAAATCCATGTTATAATAAATAATTATGTATAAGTTAAGTCTAATTAATCCTAATCTATCGTTATAAAAGTGTTTTGTATATATTTAATTCATATTTTTAATAATTTTCGAATTTTTGTACTTGTAAAAATTTCCATACATTTTGATAAAAAAATTTTTGTTCTCGATTTCTGTTTTTTTATGTGTCAATCGTAGGGTCGCATCGGTCCTACGTGTATATAATTTTTCTGGATTTTTCACGCGCCATTTTAGCGCACTTTTACTCAAAAATCCACTCTGAATTGACGAATTTTGGGTTTTTCGCGGATAATTCCCGAACCCCATACCCCACCCGGACTATTCTAACACCTACGTGTCGGCCTTTACGAGCCACGTCGTTTGACACCTCTCTCGTCCAAATCGGGCGAGTAGATTTTTGAAAAATTCAAAAATATCAAATTTCATTGTACCGAATCCACCTAAGTCCCGACACTTAGAAAAATTTCAAGGGAAATTAAATTTCCAAAAACAAACTAAATCCATGTTATAATAAATAATTATGTATAAGTTAAGTCTAATTAATCCTAATCTATCGTTATAAAAGTGTTTTGTATATATTTAATTCATATTTTTAATAATTTTCGAATTTTTGTACTTGTAAAAATTTCCATACATTTTGATAAAAAAATTTTTGTTCTCGATTTCTGTTTTTTTATGTGTCAATCGTAGGGTCGCATCGGTCCTACGTGTATATAATTTTTCTGGATTTTTCACGCGCCATTTGAGCGCACTTTTACTCAAAAATCCACTCTGAATTGACGAATTTTGGGTTTTTCGCGGATAATTCCCGAACCCCATACCCCACCCGGACTATTCTAACACCTACGTGTCGGCCTTTACGAGCCACGTCGTTTGACACCTCTCTCGTCCAAATCGGGCGAGTAGATTTTTGAAAAATTCAAAAATATCAAATTTCATTGTACCGAATCCACCTAAGTCCCGACACTTAGAAAAATTTCAAGGGAAATTAAATTTCCAAAAACAAACTAAATCCATGTTATAATAAATAATTATGTATAAGTTAAGTCTAATTAATCCTAATCTATCGTTATAAAAGTGTTTTGTATATATTTAATTCATATTTTTAATAATTTTCGAATTTTTGTACTTGTAAAAATTTCCATACATTTTGATAAAAAAATTTTTGTTCTCGATTTCTGTTTTTTTATGTGTCAATCGTAGGGTCGCATCGGTCCTACGTGTATATAATTTTTCTGGATTTTTCACGCGCCATTTTAGCGCACTTTTACTCAAAAATCCACTCTGAATTGACGAATTTTGGGTTTTTCGCGGATAATTCCCGAACCCCATACCCCACCCGGACTATTCTAACACCTACGTGTCGGCCTTTACGAGCCACGTCGTTTGACACCTCTCTCGTCCAAATCGGGCGAGTAGATTTTTGAAAAATTCAAAAATATCAAATTTCATTGTACCGAATCCACCTAAGTCCCGACACTTAGAAAAATTTCAAGGGAAATTAAATTTCCAAAAACAAACTAAATCCATGTTATAATAAATAATTATGTATAAGTTAAGTCTAATTAATCCTAATCTATCGTTATAAAAGTGTTTTGTATATATTTAATTCATATTTTTAATAATTTTCGAATTTTTGTACTTGTAAAAATTTCCATACATTTTGATAAAAAAATTTTTGTTCTCGATTTCTGTTTTTTTATGTGTCAATCGTAGGGTCGCATCGGTCCTACGTGTATATAATTTTTCTGGATTTTTCACGCGCCATTTTAGCGCACTTTTACTCAAAAATCCACTCTGAATTGACGAATTTTGGGTTTTTCGCGGATAATTCCCGAACCCCATACCCCACCCGGACTATTCTAACACCTACGTGTCGGCCTTTACGAGCCACGTCGTTTGACACCTCTCTCGTCCAAATCGGGCGAGTAGATTTTTGAAAAATTCAAAAATATCAAATTTCATTGTACCGAATCCACCTAAGTCCCGACACTTAGAAAAATTTCAAGGGAAATTAAATTTCCAAAAACAAACTAAATCCATGTTATAATAAATAATTATGTATAAGTTAAGTCTAATTAATCCTAATCTATCGTTATAAAAGTGTTTTGTATATATTTAATTCATATTTTTAATAATTTTCGAATTTTTGTACTTGTAAAAATTTCCATACATTTTGATAAAAAAATTTTTGTTCTCGATTTCTGTTTTTTTATGTGTCAATCGTAGGGTCGCATCGGTCCTACGTGTATATAATTTTTCTGGATTTTTCACGCGCCATTTTAGCGCACTTTTACTCAAAAATCCACTCTGAATTGACGAATTTTGGGTTTTTCGCGGATAATTCCCGAACCCCATACCCCACCCGGACTATTCTAACACCTACGTGTCGGCCTTTACGAGCCACGTCGTTTGACACCTCTCTCGTCCAAATCGGGCGAGTAGATTTTTGAAAAATTCAAAAATATCAAATTTCATTGTACCGAATCCACCTAAGTCCCGACACTTAGAAAAATTTCAAGGGAAATTAAATTTCCAAAAACAAACTAAATCCATGTTATAATAAATAATTATGTATAAGTTAAGTCTAATTAATCCTAATCTATCGTTATAAAAGTGTTTTGTATATATTTAATTCATATTTTTAATAATTTTCGAATTTTTGTACTTGTAAAAATTTCCATACATTTTGATAAAAAAATTTTTGTTCTCGATTTCTGTTTTTTTATGTGTCAATCGTAGGGTCGCATCGGTCCTACGTGTATATAATTTTTCTGGATTTTTCACGCGCCATTTTAGCGCACTTTTACTCAAAAAACCACTCTGAATTGACGAATTTTGGGTTTTTCGCGGATAATTCCCGAACCCCATACCCCACCCGGACTATTCTAACACCTACGTGTCGGCCTTTACGAGCCACGTCGTTTGACACCTCTCTCGTCCAAATCGGGCGAGTAGATTTTTGAAAAATTCAAAAATATCAAATTTCATTGTACCGAATCCACCTAAGTCCCGACACTTAGAAAAATTTCAAGGGAAATTAAATTTCCAAAAACAAACTAAATCCATGTTATAATAAATAATTATGTATAAGTTAAGTCTAATTAATCCTAATCTATCGTTATAAAAGTGTTTTGTATATATTTAATTCATATTTTTAATAATTTTCGAATTTTTGTACTTGTAAAAATTTCCATACATTTTGATAAAAAAATTTTTGTTCTCGATTTCTGTTTTTTTATGTGTCAATCGTAGGGTCGCATCGGTCCTACGTGTATATAATTTTTCTGGATTTTTCACGCGCCATTTTAGCGCACTTTTACTCAAAAATCCACTCTGAATTGACGAATTTTGGGTTTTTCGCGGATAATTCCCGAACCCCATACCCCACCCGGACTATTCTAACACCTACGTGTCGGCCTTTACGAGCCACGTCGTTTGACACCTCTCTCGTCCAAATCGGGCGAGTAGATTTTTGAAAAATTCAAAAATATCAAATTTCATTGTACCGAATCCACCTAAGTCCCGACACTTAGAAAAATTTCAAGGGAAATTAAATTTCCAAAAACAAACTAAATCCATGTTATAATAAATAATTATGTATAAGTTAAGTCTAATTAATCCTAATCTATCGTTATAAAAGTGTTTTGTATATATTTAATTCATATTTTTAATAATTTTCGAATTTTTGTACTTGTAAAAATTTCCATACATTTTGATAAAAAAATTTTTGTTCTCGATTTCTGTTTTTTTATGTGTCAATCGTAGGGTCGCATCGGTCCTACGTGTATATAATTTTTCTGGATTTTTCACGCGCCATTTTAGCGCACTTTTACTCAAAAATCCACTCTGAATTGACGAATTTTGGGTTTTTCGCGGATAATTCCCGAACCCCATACCCCACCCGGACTATTCTAACACCTACGTGTCGGCCTTTACGAGCCACGTCGTTTGACACCTCTCTCGTCCAAATCGGGCGAGTAGATTTTTGAAAAATTCAAAAATATCAAATTTCATTGTACCGAATCCACCTAAGTCCCGACACTTAGAAAAATTTCAAGGGAAATTAAATTTCCAAAAACAAACTAAATCCATGTTATAATAAATAATTATGTATAAGTTAAGTCTAATTAATCCTAATCTATCGTTATAAAAGTGTTTTGTATATATTTAATTCATATTTTTAATAATTTTCGAATTTTTGTACTTGTAAAAATTTCCATACATTTTGATAAAAAAATTTTTGTTCTCGATTTCTGTTTTTTTATGTGTCAATCGTAGGGTCGCATCGGTCCTACGTGTATATAATTTTTCTGGATTTTTCACGCGCCATTTTAGCGCACTTTTACTCAAAAATCCACTCTGAATTGACGAATTTTGGGTTTTTCGCGGATAATTCCCGAACCCCATACCCCACCCGGACTATTCTAACACCTACGTGTCGGCCTTTACGAGCCACGTCGTTTGACACCTCTCTCGTCCAAATCGGGCGAGTAGATTTTTGAAAAATTCAAAAATATCAAATTTCATTGTACCGAATCCACCTAAGTCCCGACACTTAGAAAAATTTCAAGGGAAATTAAATTTCCAAAAACAAACTAAATCCATGTTATAATAAATAATTATGTATAAGTTAAGTCTAATTAATCCTAATCTATCGTTATAAAAGTGTTTTGTATATATTTAATTCATATTTTTAATAATTTTCGAATTTTTGTACTTGTAAAAATTTCCATACATTTTGATAAAAAAATTTTTGTTCTCGATTTCTGTTTTTTTATGTGTCAATCGTAGGGTCGCATCGGTCCTACGTGTATATAATTTTTCTGGATTTTTCACGCGCCATTTGAGCGCACTTTTACTCAAAAATCCACTCTGAATTGACGAATTTTGGGTTTTTCGCGGATAATTCCCGAACCCCATACCCCACCCGGACTATTCTAACACCTACGTGTCGGCCTTTACGAGCCACGTCGTTTGACACCTCTCTCGTCCAAATCGGGCGAGTAGATTTTTGAAAAATTCAAAAATATCAAATTTCATTGTACCGAATCCACCTAAGTCCCGACACTTAGAAAAATTTCAAGGGAAATTAAATTTCCAAAAACAAACTAAATCCATGTTATAATAAATAATTATGTATAAGTTAAGTCTAATTAATCCTAATCTATCGTTATAAAAGTGTTTTGTATATATTTAATTCATATTTTTAATAATTTTCGAATTTTTGTACTTGTAAAAATTTCCATACATTTTGATAAAAAAATTTTTGTTCTCGATTTCTGTTTTTTTATGTGTCAATCGTAGGGTCGCATCGGTCCTACGTGTATATAATTTTTCTGGATTTTTCACGCGCCATTTTAGCGCACTTTTACTCAAAAATCCACTCTGAATTGACGAATTTTGGGTTTTTCGCGGATAATTCCCGAACCCCATACCCCACCCGGACTATTCTAACACCTACGTGTCGGCCTTTACGAGCCACGTCGTTTGACACCTCTCTCGTCCAAATCGGGCGAGTAGATTTTTGAAAAATTCAAAAATATCAAATTTCATTGTACCGAATCCACCTAAGTCCCGACACTTAGAAAAATTTCAAGGGAAATTAAATTTCCAAAAACAAACTAAATCCATGTTATAATAAATAATTATGTATAAGTTAAGTCTAATTAATCCTAATCTATCGTTATAAAAGTGTTTTGTATATATTTAATTCATATTTTTAATAATTTTCGAATTTTTGTACTTGTAAAAATTTCCATACATTTTGATAAAAAAATTTTTGTTCTCGATTTCTGTTTTTTTATGTGTCAATCGTAGGGTCGCATCGGTCCTACGTGTATATAATTTTTCTGGATTTTTCACGCGCCATTTTAGCGCACTTTTACTCAAAAATCCACTCTGAATTGACGAATTTTGGGTTTTTCGCGGATAATTCCCGAACCCCATACCCCACCCGGACTATTCTAACACCTACGTGTCGGCCTTTACGAGCCACGTCGTTTGACACCTCTCTCGTCCAAATCGGGCGAGTAGATTTTTGAAAAATTCAAAAATATCAAATTTCATTGTACCGAATCCACCTAAGTCCCGACACTTAGAAAAATTTCAAGGGAAATTAAATTTCCAAAAACAAACTAAATCCATGTTATAATAAATAATTATGTATAAGTTAAGTCTAATTAATCCTAATCTATCGTTATAAAAGTGTTTTGTATATATTTAATTCATATTTTTAATAATTTTCGAATTTTTGTACTTGTAAAAATTTCCATACATTTTGATAAAAAAATTTTTGTTCTCGATTTCTGTTTTTTTATGTGTCAATCGTAGGGTCGCATCGGTCCTACGTGTATATAATTTTTCTGGATTTTTCACGCGCCATTTTAGCGCACTTTTACTCAAAAATCCACTCTGAATTGACGAATTTTGGGTTTTTCGCGGATAATTCCCGAACCCCATACCCCACCCGGACTATTCTAACACCTACGTGTCGGCCTTTACGAGCCACGTCGTTTGACACCTCTCTCGTCCAAATCGGGCGAGTAGATTTTTGAAAAATTCAAAAATATCAAATTTCATTGTACCGAATCCACCTAAGTCCCGACACTTAGAAAAATTTCAAGGGAAATTAAATTTCCAAAAACAAACTAAATCCATGTTATAATAAATAATTATGTATAAGTTAAGTCTAATTAATCCTAATCTATCGTTATAAAAGTGTTTTGTATATATTTAATTCATATTTTTAATAATTTTCGAATTTTTGTACTTGTAAAAATTTCCATACATTTTGATAAAAAAATTTTTGTTCTCGATTTCTGTTTTTTTATGTGTCAATCGTAGGGTCGCATCGGTCCTACGTGTATATAATTTTTCTGGATTTTTCACGCGCCATTTTAGCGCACTTTTACTCAAAAATCCACTCTGAATTGACGAATTTTGGGTTTTTCGCGGATAATTCCCGAACCCCATACCCCACCCGGACTATTCTAACACCTACGTGTCGGCCTTTACGAGCCACGTCGTTTGACACCTCTCTCGTCCAAATCGGGCGAGTAGATTTTTGAAAAATTCAAAAATATCAAATTTCATTGTACCGAATCCACCTAAGTCCCGACACTTAGAAAAATTTCAAGGGAAATTAAATTTCCAAAAACAAACTAAATCCATGTTATAATAAATAATTATGTATAAGTTAAGTCTAATTAATCCTAATCTATCGTTATAAAAGTGTTTTGTATATATTTAATTCATATTTTTAATAATTTTCGAATTTTTGTACTTGTAAAAATTTCCATACATTTTGATAAAAAAATTTTTGTTCTCGATTTCTGTTTTTTTATGTGTCAATCGTAGGGTCGCATCGGTCCTACGTGTATATAATTTTTCTGGATTTTTCACGCGCCATTTTAGCGCACTTTTACTCAAAAATCCACTCTGAATTGACGAATTTTGGGTTTTTCGCGGATAATTCCCGAACCCCATACCCCACCCGGACTATTCTAACACCTACGTGTCGGCCTTTACGAGCCACGTCGTTTGACACCTCTCTCGTCCAAATCGGGCGAGTAGATTTTTGAAAAATTCAAAAATATCAAATTTCATTGTACCGAATCCACCTAAGTCCCGACACTTAGAAAAATTTCAAGGGAAATTAAATTTCCAAAAACAAACTAAATCCATGTTATAATAAATAATTATGTATAAGTTAAGTCTAATTAATCCTAATCTATCGTTATAAAAGTGTTTTGTATATATTTAATTCATATTTTTAATAATTTTCGAATTTTTGTACTTGTAAAAATTTCCATACATTTTGATAAAAAAATTTTTGTTCTCGATTTCTGTTTTTTTATGTGTCAATCGTAGGGTCGCATCGGTCCTACGTGTATATAATTTTTCTGGATTTTTCACGCGCCATTTTAGCGCACTTTTACTCAAAAATCCACTCTGAATTGACGAATTTTGGGTTTTTCGCGGATAATTCCCGAACCCCATACCCCACCCGGACTATTCTAACACCTACGTGTCGGCCTTTACGAGCCACGTCGTTTGACACCTCTCTCGTCCAAATCGGGCGAGTAGATTTTTGAAAAATTCAAAAATATCAAATTTCATTGTACCGAATCCACCTAAGTCCCGACACTTAGAAAAATTTCAAGGGAAATTAAATTTCCAAAAACAAACTAAATCCATGTTATAATAAATAATTATGTATAAGTTAAGTCTAATTAATCCTAATCTATCGTTATAAAAGTGTTTTGTATATATTTAATTCATATTTTTAATAATTTTCGAATTTTTGTACTTGTAAAAATTTCCATACATTTTGATAAAAAAATTTTTGTTCTCGATTTCTGTTTTTTTATGTGTCAATCGTAGGGTCGCATCGGTCCTACGTGTATATAATTTTTCTGGATTTTTCACGCGCCATTTTAGCGCACTTTTACTCAAAAATCCACTCTGAATTGACGAATTTTGGGTTTTTCGCGGATAATTCCCGAACCCCATACCCCACCCGGACTATTCTAACACCTACGTGTCGGCCTTTACGAGCCACGTCGTTTGACACCTCTCTCGTCCAAATCGGGCGAGTAGATTTTTGAAAAATTCAAAAATATCAAATTTCATTGTACCGAATCCACCTAAGTCCCGACACTTAGAAAAATTTCAAGGGAAATTAAATTTCCAAAAACAAACTAAATCCATGTTATAATAAATAATTATGTATAAGTTAAGTCTAATTAATCCTAATCTATCGTTATAAAAGTGTTTTGTATATATTTAATTCATATTTTTAATAATTTTCGAATTTTTGTACTTGTAAAAATTTCCATACATTTTGATAAAAAAATTTTTGTTCTCGATTTCTGTTTTTTTATGTGTCAATCGTAGGGTCGCATCGGTCCTACGTGTATATAATTTTTCTGGATTTTTCACGCGCCATTTTAGCGCACTTTTACTCAAAAATCCACTCTGAATTGACGAATTTTGGGTTTTTCGCGGATAATTCCCGAACCCCATACCCCACCCGGACTATTCTAACACCTACGTGTCGGCCTTTACGAGCCACGTCGTTTGACACCTCTCTCGTCCAAATCGGGCGAGTAGATTTTTGAAAAATTCAAAAATATCAAATTTCATTGTACCGAATCCACCTAAGTCCCGACACTTAGAAAAATTTCAAGGGAAATTAAATTTCCAAAAACAAACTAAATCCATGTTATAATAAATAATTATGTATAAGTTAAGTCTAATTAATCCTAATCTATCGTTATAAAAGTGTTTTGTATATATTTAATTCATATTTTTAATAATTTTCGAATTTTTGTACTTGTAAAAATTTCCATACATTTTGATAAAAAAATTTTTGTTCTCGATTTCTGTTTTTTTATGTGTCAATCGTAGGGTCGCATCGGTCCTACGTGTATATAATTTTTCTGGATTTTTCACGCGCCATTTTAGCGCACTTTTACTCAAAAATCCACTCTGAATTGACGAATTTTGGGTTTTTCGCGGATAATTCCCGAACCCCATACCCCACCCGGACTATTCTAACACCTACGTGTCGGCCTTTACGAGCCACGTCGTTTGACACCTCTCTCGTCCAAATCGGGCGAGTAGATTTTTGAAAAATTCAAAAATATCAAATTTCATTGTACCGAATCCACCTAAGTCCCGACACTTAGAAAAATTTCAAGGGAAATTAAATTTCCAAAAACAAACTAAATCCATGTTATAATAAATAATTATGTATAAGTTAAGTCTAATTAATCCTAATCTATCGTTATAAAAGTGTTTTGTATATATTTAATTCATATTTTTAATAATTTTCGAATTTTTGTACTTGTAAAAATTTCCATACATTTTGATAAAAAAATTTTTGTTCTCGATTTCTGTTTTTTTATGTGTCAATCGTAGGGTCGCATCGGTCCTACGTGTATATAATTTTTCTGGATTTTTCACGCGCCATTTGAGCGCACTTTTACTCAAAAATCCACTCTGAATTGACGAATTTTGGGTTTTTCGCGGATAATTCCCGAACCCCATACCCCACCCGGACTATTCTAACACCTACGTGTCGGCCTTTACGAGCCACGTCGTTTGACACCTCTCTCGTCCAAATCGGGCGAGTAGATTTTTGAAAAATTCAAAAATATCAAATTTCATTGTACCGAATCCACCTAAGTCCCGACACTTAGAAAAATTTCAAGGGAAATTAAATTTCCAAAAACAAACTAAATCCATGTTATAATAAATAATTATGTATAAGTTAAGTCTAATTAATCCTAATCTATCGTTATAAAAGTGTTTTGTATATATTTAATTCATATTTTTAATAATTTTCGAATTTTTGTACTTGTAAAAATTTCCATACATTTTGATAAAAAAATTTTTGTTCTCGATTTCTGTTTTTTTATGTGTCAATCGTAGGGTCGCATCGGTCCTACGTGTATATAATTTTTCTGGATTTTTCACGCGCCATTTTAGCGCACTTTTACTCAAAAATCCACTCTGAATTGACGAATTTTGGGTTTTTCGCGGATAATTCCCGAACCCCATACCCCACCCGGACTATTCTAACACCTACGTGTCGGCCTTTACGAGCCACGTCGTTTGACACCTCTCTCGTCCAAATCGGGCGAGTAGATTTTTGAAAAATTCAAAAATATCAAATTTCATTGTACCGAATCCACCTAAGTCCCGACACTTAGAAAAATTTCAAGGGAAATTAAATTTCCAAAAACAAACTAAATCCATGTTATAATAAATAATTATGTATAAGTTAAGTCTAATTAATCCTAATCTATCGTTATAAAAGTGTTTTGTATATATTTAATTCATATTTTTAATAATTTTCGAATTTTTGTACTTGTAAAAATTTCCATACATTTTGATAAAAAAATTTTTGTTCTCGATTTCTGTTTTTTTATGTGTCAATCGTAGGGTCGCATCGGTCCTACGTGTATATAATTTTTCTGGATTTTTCACGCGCCATTTTAGCGCACTTTTACTCAAAAATCCACTCTGAATTGACGAATTTTGGGTTTTTCGCGGATAATTCCCGAACCCCATACCCCACCCGGACTATTCTAACACCTACGTGTCGGCCTTTACGAGCCACGTCGTTTGACACCTCTCTCGTCCAAATCGGGCGAGTAGATTTTTGAAAAATTCAAAAATATCAAATTTCATTGTACCGAATCCACCTAAGTCCCGACACTTAGAAAAATTTCAAGGGAAATTAAATTTCCAAAAACAAACTAAATCCATGTTATAATAAATAATTATGTATAAGTTAAGTCTAATTAATCCTAATCTATCGTTATAAAAGTGTTTTGTATATATTTAATTCATATTTTTAATAATTTTCGAATTTTTGTACTTGTAAAAATTTCCATACATTTTGATAAAAAAATTTTTGTTCTCGATTTCTGTTTTTTTATGTGTCAATCGTAGGGTCGCATCGGTCCTACGTGTATATAATTTTTCTGGATTTTTCACGCGCCATTTTAGCGCACTTTTACTCAAAAATCCACTCTGAATTGACGAATTTTGGGTTTTTCGCGGATAATTCCCGAACCCCATACCCCACCCGGACTATTCTAACACCTACGTGTCGGCCTTTACGAGCCACGTCGTTTGACACCTCTCTCGTCCAAATCGGGCGAGTAGATTTTTGAAAAATTCAAAAATATCAAATTTCATTGTACCGAATCCACCTAAGTCCCGACACTTAGAAAAATTTCAAGGGAAATTAAATTTCCAAAAACAAACTAAATCCATGTTATAATAAATAATTATGTATAAGTTAAGTCTAATTAATCCTAATCTATCGTTATAAAAGTGTTTTGTATATATTTAATTCATATTTTTAATAATTTTCGAATTTTTGTACTTGTAAAAATTTCCATACATTTTGATAAAAAAATTTTTGTTCTCGATTTCTGTTTTTTTATGTGTCAATCGTAGGGTCGCATCGGTCCTACGTGTATATAATTTTTCTGGATTTTTCACGCGCCATTTTAGCGCACTTTTACTCAAAAATCCACTCTGAATTGACGAATTTTGGGTTTTTCGCGGATAATTCCCGAACCCCATACCCCACCCGGACTATTCTAACACCTACGTGTCGGCCTTTACGAGCCACGTCGTTTGACACCTCTCTCGTCCAAATCGGGCGAGTAGATTTTTGAAAAATTCAAAAATATCAAATTTCATTGTACCGAATCCACCTAAGTCCCGACACTTAGAAAAATTTCAAGGGAAATTAAATTTCCAAAAACAAACTAAATCCATGTTATAATAAATAATTATGTATAAGTTAAGTCTAATTAATCCTAATCTATCGTTATAAAAGTGTTTTGTATATATTTAATTCATATTTTTAATAATTTTCGAATTTTTGTACTTGTAAAAATTTCCATACATTTTGATAAAAAAATTTTTGTTCTCGATTTCTGTTTTTTTATGTGTCAATCGTAGGGTCGCATCGGTCCTACGTGTATATAATTTTTCTGGATTTTTCACGCGCCATTTTAGCGCACTTTTACTCAAAAATCCACTCTGAATTGACGAATTTTGGGTTTTTCGCGGATAATTCCCGAACCCCATACCCCACCCGGACTATTCTAACACCTACGTGTCGGCCTTTACGAGCCACGTCGTTTGACACCTCTCTCGTCCAAATCGGGCGAGTAGATTTTTGAAAAATTCAAAAATATCAAATTTCATTGTACCGAATCCACCTAAGTCCCGACACTTAGAAAAATTTCAAGGGAAATTAAATTTCCAAAAACAAACTAAATCCATGTTATAATAAATAATTATGTATAAGTTAAGTCTAATTAATCCTAATCTATCGTTATAAAAGTGTTTTGTATATATTTAATTCATATTTTTAATAATTTTCGAATTTTTGTACTTGTAAAAATTTCCATACATTTTGATAAAAAAATTTTTGTTCTCGATTTCTGTTTTTTTATGTGTCAATCGTAGGGTCGCATCGGTCCTACGTGTATATAATTTTTCTGGATTTTTCACGCGCCATTTTAG
>JAJHJA010001514.1:0-15790 GCA_021202915.1 Heliconius himera | reverse complement strand
GGAACCCGTGTGGGTGAGAAAGAAATAGTAGTAGGGTATATCCTGAATAATAATGTGGCAATAATTCTGTAATATGAATTAATATGTTGCTTTATAAATATTACAGCAATAATTTCGATGATGCAATCATATTTAAATTCGGCTCTTTTATTATTGGGTTCAATATATTTAGTATCGTATATGTATTGAGGCCAGTCGTTGCGCAGCGACTTTAAAACCGACTGGTTGTGGGTTCGATCCCCAGTCGAGAAGATGAAATATTTACTTAAATTTATGTTTCCATTCCTTTGTTCTGGCGTCGAGGCAAAGCGCGGCGTGAGTTCTGCCACTCAACACACAATGCCTCCAGAATTCGGCAAAAAGTGGGTAACGGAGTGTCTTAACACTAGGTTCCCTCTGCCTACCCAGCTGTATGTGGGATACAGCGTGAAGCTGATTTATTTATTTTGCTTTGAAATATTTTTCTAAACTTGTTATATATGTTTTATTTTTTAAAGGTGTAATATAATACAAGGTTCTGTCAATATATATTTTTTAAAGGTTAAGTAAAAGATTGCAGCTGCACAATATCATAAATCCGGATTAAAATGTACTCCATTCAAACCAGTATTCGAACATGTCTTACCTTTCTTAATTGAGATACATTTAAGCCGTATTATTCTTTAATATTTATATCAGATTCTTTGAAATAAGCCTATGTAGCGTGACCGCGCGATTTCGAACTCCGCCTGTAGGTGTTTCTTGTAAAAGAACTAGTGGGCGTTTACTGCGCTGATATAGTGCATAACGGTTTAAGCAGCAGAGAGAGGTTTACAAAATCTATGGATATTTTGTACTACTTTCAAAAAAATGTTTGTCAATAATATTTGATAAATTTCGGGTTATCAGTAGGAATTTATTCTGACTGCATATGTAACTTTTTTTATAGCTTCATGCTATATCCCACACATAGTAGAGTAAGCAAAGGGAATCTAGTAACCTAATGTTAAGACACTCCGTTCCCTACTTTCCGCGGCCCTTACGAAGCATTGTGCGTTGAGTGGCGAAAGTCAATACTCCGCTTTGCATACTTATCACAGCGAGGAAAAAATGCAAGTATTAAATATTTCAATTTCCTAAATGAGAATCGAACCCACAACCGTCGTGTTTATAGTGGCGCTCTTGTGCACCTGTACCACGACGGCCATGAATGTCAATATTTTTTTTTGCAAAATAAAAGTTTGCCTGTCTTTTAAAAATTGTATTAATATCGTGTGTAGATAGCAATAAAGGAGCTTGTTCAGTTATTGTACGAGAATAGAAGAAAACTAGTGTATGGTGCTTTCAATAAAACCGTTAGCGTGAATCTAGGATATTGATTTTTTGCGGCAACTTTCATTAATTTGTGTCTACTGTTGAGATCTCAAAAAGTCCCTATGAAAAATAAAACGGAAAAGAAATTTAAAAATACCTAAAAACATAACATCTCATTTTGTAGAAGACTACCAATATTACTAGACTGCTACTGCTATTTTACAGCCTTTGTCTACATAGACCTCAAAATTAAATCCAGAGAAAATAAAATGTATTTATATTTTAGGAAATATAAATAATTATCCTAGATAATAACTATTACATTCCTTTGAGTGGCAATCGTACCCACAACCTTCGGGCTGACAGTGGCACACTTGTGGCCCTGCGCCACGCTGGCCTCTAAGTGATCAACTATAGATATATTACATAGGTACTTATAGAAATTTACGAGATATAAAATATATTTAAACCATATTTTATGAAAAAATAAGTAACGTTTAAAAATAAAACTATATTTTTTTTTTTCATCAAAATATTTAGATTCTATACGCAAGAACTGGTTTTGAGGATTGCAAAACGTTATTAAATTTCATCCCCTAGTAAAGGTAAAACATACTTGCCGCATCACGTTACACCCGCTTTATGCCTATACACTCAAGTCTTGGAGCTAGAAAACCACTGCGTTTGAATGTTGAATGCTTACGAAAAGCATGACTACACACATTCTGCTCAACTTACCTTCAATTTTAATACATTATCATAACCATTTACATAGCAAGTCGACTGGCACGATAAACGCAGCCTTCTTTCTTATTATCGGACCTAATTATTATTACTCTTTGTGTTTAAATTCGGAGGGATTTTTATTTAAATTAAGTCACGTAGCGTTGGTGTGAGAACAATGAAGGCATCATTGTATTGAGTTGTTAAACTTATTTAATAAGCGCTTTCCGTAATATATATTTTTTGCTTTTATATGATTAAGTTGTTATTATAATCGACCGAGCATACAATGGCTTTACGAAAAAAAAAAGCAAAACTACCTTAAGAAAGTAACTATAATAACTGTAGCTATAACTTTAATTTTATTTACAGATAAGTCTGTTTCATACCAGATGTAGAGTTCTTGCACAACCACATAAATTCCCTTGCGGCAGAAGACGTCACATAAACTTGATTTATCTTTTGTGACGCTAACTCCGTAACAAATCTTATGTTACTATACTATTACATTTTGCTAGAAAAACATTCTCAAAGTAATTTTTTTAAAGTTTTTTTTTTACTTTACTTAGAAGAGGCGCTTTTTAAACTGCGTAAACATAAACATCAAACGACAGCTCTAGCACATAGGCGGTGCACGCGTTACGGTGTAAATCGTCTCCTCTTGAAAGCTGAGTAAAGGTTGTATGTTGGTATATTTTCAAAGTGCAATTTTTATTAGAGCGTTTACAAAAGCAGTAGAAAAAATATACTAACAACAAAATTTGCTTAGAAAATAAATTTATTTATTCCTTATTATTGTAGATGTTTTAAATAATAGAATGTAAAGTCAAAACTAATTGAAACAAAAATGTGTTCATTGATAAATACATAATTTATCTATATAAATAATAATATATTCAACTGAAGAAAGTTTCTCCTCGTAACTCATAATTGAACTCACGTTGGCCGTAAACGTTTTTTATTAAGCAAAAGATTCCGAAAAGTTTTACTCGAAAAGTCTTTTGTTGTGTATATTTTTTGATATCCTACTAAATGACTACGACTACGTCGTGTAGACGCACAGGCGTGTGACTGTAAGCGCGACAGATTGTGAGTTCGATTCCCACTCGAAGAAGAAATGAAAAATTACATATTTTCATTTCTTCGCCCTAGTGTCGAGGCAAAGCGCACCTTTTATTTCCGCCAATCAACACGCAAGCAATGCCTCTAAAATTCGGCAGAAAATGGGGAGTCTCTTAACACTAAGCTCCCTTTGCCTACCCTGCTACATGCGGGATACAGCGTGAAGCTGAAAAAATACATAAAAGAAATGACCTTCAACGTAAAAAGTACGTAATAAATACGTATAGAATTAGTATTAGTAATAAATAAGAACAGCATATTTCAAATAACTACACGCGTCCCATATATTTCAAAAATCAATAACAAACAATCCCTTTATCTCTGACTGAATTGAATACGACTTGCATTTCGCATTCGTACCACGCCTTAAAGACGGGTAGACTATACTGTACTACAATCTGGTATTTATGTTAATAGTAAACATCTTGGTATCTGCAGTGCCGGTTGAGCAAAGAGAAAGACCTACAGTATTACGACCGAAGTGCTTCCTCCAACGTTTTTAATATTTCTAAATCTTTTATATCGGTCCTTCCGTATAAGCGGATTAAACTGTGAAGTACTTACAAACTATTGCTTTATATTGATTGAACTTATTTGTCTCTGTTTGTCTGTAAACATTTCATTAGTTTTAGCGTTTTATATAGGAAATATTAAAGATTTTAAAATGATTAAATTCATGTTGGTTCATTCTGTTTGTCTAGCAAAGTTGCCGTGCTGTTTAAACTTTAGAGAAAGTCAGAATAATATAATAAATCATTAGCTTTATTAAGTTAATATTTACGAAGATCGATATTTATTAATTTAATAGAATTTAGCTGAGTTTACTGCAAGTTTTTTCTATCAAAATTCAGTAATACAATATAAATTATTTTATTCGACTAAATTGCTGTTAAATTATATTGAATGCATTATTAAATTATCTAAAATTTAAATTTTTAATCAAATTTTACCTTCATACACAAATCTCAAGTGAAATACCCAGAAATAGAATATGTACCACCGTCGTGCGGTCCGCCAACTTCTTCCGGGACTTACGTCCGGTCCTACCAAAATTACTCTTTTATTATTACTATAGTAAAATAAAAATAAATAAAATAAATTAGCTTCACGCTGTATCCCGCACACAGCAGGGTAGGCAGAGGGAACCTAGTGTTAAGACACTCCGTTCCCCACTTTCTGCCGAATTCTGGAGGCATTGCGTGTTGAGTGGCAGAACTCAACGCCGCGCTTAACCTCGACACCAGAGCGAAGAAATGGAAATATAAATTTAAGTAAATATTTCATCTCCTCGAGTGGGGATCAAATCCACAACCAGTCGGTTTTGCAGTCACACCTCGTGCCGCTGCGCCACGACCGGCCTCACTATTACTATAGTATTTTTAAATAATAATATTAATATTTTGCCTCGTATCGACTTAGTTATTTAATATTTTCATCAACTTAATTGCTAGCTAATTGTATTTTTTAGATAAATGTTATAATTACAAGACCAATCCATAAAATGAAAGGCGGCACAAAATATTACAGACAATAACAAAATGGTTTCCCTTTGTAATGTGGCAACAAACTAACTACTCCTATTAATTTTCTTTTGAAATGCTGTAATATAAATTATATCTAAGCTTTATTAATACGTGTTACGCTTATCCAGCCGCAGTGCCTGAAATAATGTACACTAACGTTGTATTTCTTTAAGATTCCAGGCGACTCTATCACGCAATAAATGCATATCAATTTAGTTTTACGCTGTATCCCGCTTATAGCAGGCAGAAGGATCCTAGTGTTCAAATACTCCGTTCGAATTCTTAAGACATTGTGTGTTGAGTGGCGGAACTCAACGCCGCGCTTTGCCTCGATACCAGAGCGAAGAGATGGAAATATAGGTGCAATAAAATATTTCAAAATAAAACTGTCATGAAAAATATATATCAAATTCGGATAATATAAAAGTTATTTGTAAGTCACTCAGCGCTCGCCGTTCATAAACTCAAAACATAAAAGTAAAATATCTATAAATACCTTGAAATTGGGTCAAAGTTGTTTATAAAATATTATTCGAAAATATATTTTTGAGTCACTTTCGAAAACTTATAAAGCTGAACAAATAGCTTTATTTTTCTCCCGTTGACGGATAAGGCTATGTGGACTTGAGTGAGTACCTTTTTACTTTGGATGATATTAAAACTTGACACTCCGCTAAGTGGTTAGCGTTGAGCTGTTACTAAATGTAAAAATAAATAATTACACATGTGTGTACGTGTGTGTTTCTGCACGTACGTAATTAACTTATATTTGTAATTTTTTTAATGTATTTTTTAATTTTTCCATGGCCTACTGTAACCGTTTCTTATTTTCTGTATACTGATGATATATCTTTGTTACTGATGATTGTAACAGAATGACTTCAACACACACACAGAACTGGAACGGGGTGTCTACACACTAGGATCCATCTGCCTACTCTACTATAGCCGAAACACAGAGAAAGAAAATAAAAAGAGAGAGAGAGAATAAAATTTTTCCACCAAACTAAACAACTAAACTTTATAACTTGTTCATCAATCTAAAAAAACCTTAAAAGTCGGAAACTTAAGTTTATCCTTCCGGCAGTCTCAACTATGCGTTTATATATAAAACTAGCGGCCCGCCCACGGCTTCGCCCGCTTAAAATACATGATTATTGATTTAAGCAGAATTGATTGACAACTATAATAAAATAAAATAAATAAATAAATCAGCTTCACGCTGTATCCCGCACACAGCAGGGTAGGCAGAGGGAACCTAGTGTTAAGACACTCCGTTCGACACTTTCTGCCGAATTCTGGAGGCATTGCGTGTTGAGTGGCAGAACTCAACGCCGCGCTTAACCTCGACATCAGAGCGAAGAAATGGAAATATAAATTTAAGTAAATATTTCATCTCCTCGAGTGGGGATCGAACCCACAACCAGTCGGTTTTGCAGTCACACCTCGTGCCGCTGCGCCACGACTGGCCTCACACTCTATAATAGAATGACAAACAAATATAAAGACCAACATACAACAACATATATAATATAAAGACAACTATAATGACTTCTAATATGATTTTTTGTTACTTTAATCTGTAATATTCTATTATGATTTTTTTACGACATTATCGTAACTTCTGTAAGAATTTTTGATTGTTTCGAACTAAAAAATATGACCAATGTCGATATTTGATATTCATAAAATATACATAAAGCTAATTATTTATTATATATATACATATATATATATATATATATGTATATATATATATATATATATATATATATATATATATATATATATATATATCTATATATTTTTGTAACATTACGTTCTTTTTACCTATGTTATGTTTTTTAAAGCTCTGTTAAATGTGCTGATGTCACTTAATAATTGTACTGCTTCAGAAACAGTCTTAAATGTAAAATTTTTAATTTGGTTAAGGGTTCATAATATTCTTTGTAAAATAACTGTAATGTTTGCATATTAACTCCTGTTTGCATATTATTAGATAAATGAATAATTGGTAAATATGTAGTTATTACAGAGTACACGTAGAAAGGATGTTTTTAGGCATTTTTATATAGATTTATTTCAAACGAACGAACGAACCAAAAAATCTATGTATTTACTTGATATTTCTTTGAAGATCAAATCGTTCTTTATCTCTGTGTTGAATTAATTACGATTTAAACTTTACTGTTACGATTTATGAAGGTAATCTCTACTAACAATTCAATTTTGTTTACTTAAAATAAATAAATCAGCTTCACGCTGTATCCCGCACATAGCAGGGTAGGCAGAGGGAACCTAGTGTTAAGACACTCCGTTCCCCACTTTCTGCCGAATTCTGGAGGCATTGCTTGTTGAGTGGCAGAACTCAACGCCGCGCTTAACCTCGCCACCAGAACGAAGAAATGGAAATATAAATTTAAGTTAATATTTCATCTCCTCGAGTGGGGATCGAACCCACAACCAGCTGGTTTTACAGTCACACTTCTTGCCGCTGCGCCACGACTGGCCTTGTTTACTTTATTGTAAAAAATATTGTATAATAGTGCTTCAAAAATATACATTTTTATCAACAGTCATATAATCAAGACGTTTCGAATGTCATTCTTTAGCCAGGGTCATACCAGCGCGATTTCTATATAACATTCGCTGGCAAGCTAATGCCTTGAGTTCATTCAAATGACGATAACTTTTTTTTTATTAAACCGATTTTGATGAACCAAACTTTAGAACCTAAATTGAGTTAAAACTAAGCAATTGGTGAAATTTTCAAGTAAATCGGTTCAGTAGTTTCAGAGAAAAATGCGGACAACAATATGTCGACAGACAGACAGACAGACAGACAGACAGACAGACAGACAGACAAGAAATTCAAAAAAAATCTTTTTGCTTTCTATTAGTCTTTTTAAGTATCCCTCTATCCATTTCAGTCAAAATTACTAAATGTACAGACAAAATATTTTTACTGTCTTATTATATATAGAGATGAACGAACCAACCAAAATATCTTTGTATTTACTTGATATTTCTTTCAAGATCGTTCTTTATCTCTGTGTTGAATTAATTACGACTTAAACTTAACTGTTATGATTAATGAAGGTAATCTCCACTAACAATTCAATTTTGTTTACTTTATTGTATAAAATATTATATAATAGTGCTTCAAAAATATATATTTTTATCAACAATCATATAACTCAGAAGTTTCGAACGTCATTCTTTAGCCAGGGTCATACCAGCGCGATTTCTATATAACATTCGCTGGCAAGCTAATGCCTTGAGTTCATTCAAATGACGATAACTTTTTTTTTAATGAACCGATTTTGATGAACCAAACTTTAGAACCTAAATTGAGTTAAAACAAAGCAATTGGTGAAATTTTCAAGTAAATCGGTTCAGTAGTTTCAGAGAAAAATGCGGACAACAATATGTCGACAGACAGACAGACAGACAGACAGACAGACAAGAAATTCAAAAAAAATATTTTTGCTTTCTATTAGTCTTTTTAAGTGTCCCTCTATCCATTTCAGTCAAAATTACTAAATGTACAGACAAAATATTTTTACTGTCTTATTATATATAGAGATAAAAGATAATATCCTTAACTTTAGAAATAAAGTTTATAGTTTAAGATACTAAATTATCTTATATATAAATAAAAAAAAAATATCCAGGTTTCATTTGAATCCACTACCATTGCTACCAGCCACATACCAACTGCGCTACAATAGTGTTTCCAAACGCAATAACACAGAGCATTTACCAACAGTGATATATTTATGGCATTTAAAATATTAATTTAAGCAGGCTTGTTCGGGGCCTACACACTGTCAACTTGTCAACTGCTATAGGACGAGGTTCTCACGGTATATGCGTAGTACTTCTTAGTTTCTTTATTATTTTCTTACACTTGAGAGTCCTAGCTTAGTTTTACACTTTTTTGCGACAAAATGTAGAGAATAAATAGAAAAAATATTTAACACTATTGAATTTGTACTTGTTTGTTCATATATATTTTTTTCTAATTTTTAAATTAAAGTTCAACGTTCGTATAATTTCACCATGGTGGGTTGCGCTTAACTTAGATAGCATTCTACGCTTGGATATTATTTTGTATATTAAAACAGGCAACTTCTATCTAGAAATTTAGATTCAATTGTATCTAAATAAATTAAATCTAAATTATATATATATATATATATATATATATATATATATATATATATATACTATATATATATATATATATATATATATATATATATATACTTTCGGATATTTTGATACCTTCTCTAGTATGGATTCACTGAACAAATTTGAAATTTTTAAAAGCAACAAACTTTAAATGTACTTATCTAATCTACTATGTATGCATTAGTAGTTCCTGCCAAAATTCAAAATATATTAAAGAATTTTAAATGTTGGTTATTCCCCTCGTTTGAAAAAAAATATTTGAAGATTTATATTATTATTATAAATATACATTTAAAATTAACTACCTCATTTGAGAAACATCACTCAAAATAAACTATAATAAATTATATAGTAGCGAAATTAGAACGACGCAGTCCAATTTGTAATTACAATCTGATCATTAGCCTAATGATGGTACCGTAAACAGCAATACCGTGCCACCAAACCACTAACTTAATTAAAGCACAGCATTCTACCTTATACAACTTTGCGAGTGCAAATTTCAGCTCTCCTCGTCTCCTCTAAGACCAGGATTTGCGTGTAATGCCACGTCCGGTTATTAAATTTGTGTTTGTGTCCGATGATGTCTAAAGAGATTTTATGTAAATCAATAGGTAGATAACGATGATTATTATTTAAAAAAAAATGGTGACGTTTTGAATTTTACTAACAATACGTATATTTTTTACATTTTTAAAGTGTTATTCTACACTTAGGAAAGAAAAATACTTATTAAGAAATGTATAAAAATTTAAACGTAGCGGGATTGGAACCCGCTCTGACCAGGAACGTATGGCTTATTGGGTCAGAGCGCTTGGACGGTTTACAAAGAGGCGCGAGGTGAATTCCCGCTACGTTCAAAATTTTATATGTTTTCTTAATAAGTATTAATACATATATTATTACCAATAATTAATTACACAATTTTATTAAAGTAAATCTTATTTATCTTTTATATTTTTTATCTTTTTATCCAAATGGGTTCAAAATTTAGATACCCATTTAAAGCTTAATGTGGATCAAACCAATAAATACATTTGTATAATCAAAACAAACAACCACCTCGCAGGACAATCGACACGGGCACAAATCTAATTAGTCGCGTTTTTTACTGTACCTCAATAAAAATGTACCTATATTAAATTTAACTTTTGTTATATTTCAATTAATTAATTTATTAAAATAATTACTTTCCTTAACTTACATATATTCTAGTTTAAACTTACATTATATTTATGTATGTATATCGGATACATACATCATATTATTTTACATATTAAGTAAGCCTTATCTCTTACACTGTTTTTATAGTAATTTCTAGAATAATACTTTAATATTTTCATTTTCGCGATTTGAACTTACATCATGTTCTAAACAAGAAACTATATAAGAATTTCAAAATTTGTCAGCTTCTTTATAATGGGTTAACAAAAAAAGATAAAAATCGAATGGGTTTTGAACTTAGAAACGCCACATTTTGTAGGCTACATTAATAAATACTCAGTGCTATAGACTACTATAATATATTGTTAACATTCAATACTCAACTGAGTGACAAGTAATAGAACATAAAGGAACCTAAACACTCTGTATCTTCCCACCTCATTCCATCATAAACCTCATCTAAGAAGATATATTTTACTGTTCACTCCATTTATATTTGCGTAAGTGCGTTGTTCGTAATTACCCGCCTATTTACATAGGCACTCCGGTACTAAGATAAATGGGTGCAATATTTTCTACTTGTTATACAACCTCGACTTTGGGTACTCGAACGTACAATGTTAGAGCAAGGTTTATGATAAGTGTTTAAGATATTGTTAATAGAATTACAAAATTTATTAAAACGTTGTTTCATGTTGAAACTGGTATATGGCTCTTGTATTAGGCTAATAAATAAATCAGATTCACGCTGTGTGGGGGATACAGCTAGATAGGCAGGAGGAAAAAAGTGTTAAGGCACTCCGTTCTCCACTTTCCGCCGAATTCTGGAGGCATTGCGTATTGAGTACCGGTATTCAACGCCACGCTTTGCCTCGACATCAAATATTTAATTTCCTCGAGTAGGATTTGAATCCACTTTTAGTAGCGTTTACAGTCACACATTGTGCCCCTGCGCCACGACTGGCCTCCTGTATCCTATATATTAGGTTAATGTACACGCCGCTTACAAAGTTGATAGGGCACGCGGTCCGATAATGCGCTTAACTCGACAGGGGGAGATGTTGCGCATAAATCATTACTAAGTGAGATCGGGCCCGATGTGTGAACTCGTAAATCACCCCAGTAAATGAGAGCCAGTGACCAACTGCTGGTCTGCTGGTGGCCTGTCTTTACATTTATTAAATCAACTTAACTGAATTGTTGATGTCGTCAATTGGTTCATTAAACAGTGGTAGTTGAAAGACCTTTTGATAATGCGGAAGCTTTGTTATTACAAACTGAAATTATTTTACTTAATTTCGAGTATTGGGTTCGAGTTCCGCTACGTTCAAATTTTTATACGTTTTCTAAATAAGTATTTTTCTTTCCTAAGTGTGGAATAACACTTTAAAAAATGTTAAAAATATGAAATTACTTTTTTGTATACACTATTATATGTATATTTTAATTGAGCTAATTCTATGTAAGTGATTACGGCTTTATCATACAAATACCATTCATGTTTAGGGATGATGACTTTAAACGTAATATAACATATATCTTTATCATAAGGAATAGGATTAAAGAATTGAATTGATCGAATCAATAGTTTCTGATATTTTTACAATCGTAATGGAATTATAAAGATAAAATAAACAAACACCTTAGTAGTAACTACCATCATACACAAAAAAATAATGTTATTTTATATAATTCTTATTTAATAAATATGACAAACTCCCAAGCAGAAGTTGCACGTTTCCTTTTAAAAAGGCACCAACAACAACGGCAATCTTGATGACATTTTTAAACCGATGTATAGAAAACTAAAACTTATACGAGTATGTGATGTCTTTAAGTAAATAGAAAGAAAAGTCAGAGTAAAGTATAAAATTTTGCTTTAAGTTCCTTTAAGTTTAAGCTTTACAAAAATATTTTTTTTTCTCGGATTCACTTTGTATTCCACATGTAGAGGGAGCCTAGTTTGCTCCTGACTTTCTGTCGAATACAGGAAGCATTGCGTGTTTGTATTGGAACTCAACGGTGCTTTGACTAGACACTAGAACGTAAACCTGAAAATATTAAATATTTCATTTCCTTGAGTAGAAATCGAACCCACAACCCATCACGTTTACAGTCACACATGCGTCACTACTTGCCTCATTCAACTTTCGAACTGGACTTGAAATATGAAAAATAACCTAAAAAAATGACTTCAACAGAAGCTTTAAACACAAGCCAGAATAGGCAATTTCTGTCAAACACAGACAAAACAGTCATCTATCCTCACAAAGTTGCCTTCAATTTACCCATCAGACCGCTTAAGCCGACAATGAATCCGGCCCCGCACAAAGGTGACGGAGCTGCGACCCGCGCTAACGAGCCGCAACTGAGCACAATTTATTTGCATACAGATATCCACCAGATAAGTTTATCTAACGTTTTCATTAATAGACTAAGATAGTAGCAGTTAACGTCTCTAAACTCGTTATTGTAAGAGTTATTAGAGTTCTAACAACTTTATACATCAAGCTTTTTGATAAGAAACACGCGTTGTGCTTTTTTTTTTATTTCTTTGGGTTTTTTTTTTATTTTTTTTGTTTTTTGTACGCTAAGTGATGGTTGTTGGATGCTAAAACTTGCAGCTATGCCTTATCGTGTTTTCGGGTCATGATCGACGTTACAACATTTGCTTGACTTTATTTTCATGTATTCTATAATACATTAAGTAAATAACGTTTAGGCATTGAGTTCCGCCATTCAATTGCACTCAATACCTCGAGAATTCGGCGGAATTTGAAGAACTGAATTGTCTTAATGAAATCGGAGTAACTTAACAATAGATTCTCAGATTCCCTCTGCGGGATACAGCTTGAAGCTAAAAAAAATACAATTAGTCTATGGAATTCTACATAACAAAAAAATATTTACTCTAAACTAATATCTAAAATCTTATCATTGAAAAAAATATTAAACACACTTCTGTAAGTAGAAAACATCCATTATTTATTTACTTCACATCACTTACGTGATTGTAAAAGTTTTTACCTACTGACCTGTTACTCGTATCTAGATCATATTTTCACGATACAGTTCGTTGAACGTATCGTTTGAATAATTAAATGAAAACAATTACAAAAGTGGAATATAGTGCAGGAAATGTATATTAGTTATTTCTACTATATCGTTATTTTAAGAAATTATTCAAATTTGAAGCTAAAATTATTTTACGAACGATACATGCTACCGCTGTCGAATTCAATTAATTTATTTTTAATTCGGTATTTTAAATTTTTAAAATGTTTGTCTTTAATTCAAATGTATGTATGTCGTATATGTTTGTGGTATAATTGAAAAATGTTAAATATTTCTAAGGAAACAAACATTATGAAATAATGAACCAATATACATATGAACATACCTACATAATCATATTAGAGTAGAATTCCTAGCCCATTGAGTCACAGTACACAACGACGTAAATAAGGGCTAATTTTTGTGGCGACCCCGATAAATTCAATCACAACAAGCAATCTCATTCGAGCGCACTATTTGAACGAATGCACTCAGACCGCTGGACAAGAAGCCCACAAGAGGCCCTCGTCTTCACTACCGTTGCCCGAAAACCAGCCACTTGAATTTATTCAAATTTTATTTCGTCTTACACTTTTAAAAGTTGTCGCTTAAAATGAATACATATTTATTATTTAAAGTTGCTTAACAAATTTATTTGATGTATTTAAATAGCGCTTATTATTATTAAAGATATTTAAGATTTTTTTATTTAATCAACTTCACGTTGTATCCCGTAAACAGCTCTGTAGGGGAACCTAGGTGTTAAGACACTCCGTTTTCCATTTTCCGCCGAATTCTAGAGGCATTACGTGTTGAGTGGTGGAACTCAACACCGCGCTTTGCCTTGACGCCAGAGCAAAGAAATGATAATATAAAATCAAATAAATATTTAACTTCTTCGAATGGAAATTGAACTCACAAGTCACAACCAGTTGCGTTTACAGTCACACTTTGCGCCCTTGCGCCACAACTGTCCTTAAACACTAGATTTTTTATTTATATTACTAAAAACATCTTAAATGAGAAACTGACAAATATCAAGACCAATATCCATACTATCATTTAATTTAACTATATTCATTTAAAAACTATATTCATTTTCCATCAACAAATCACAAGATACAAAACGAAAAAAAACTTCCGCGTAATACAAAAAAAAAGTGAAAAAGACGACAACCGAGGTGCACAAATAGCAACCACTAGCCACACATCGGTCTGTATATGGGGCTAATCAGCGAGCCGGTCCAATTCAATCAGGACCAGGAGCGACACGCCAAGCAATTTCGTCCGTGCAAACGGTGTGGACGAGTGTGCATTCAGTCCGACGCTTGACGAGAAGCCACGAGAGCCGCTCACCTTTAGTGCTTTTTAGCCACAATACCAATAAGCGCTGTGTTCGAATATTTTTAGTCACGAATTTATTTTTAGTAGCTTAGTATCAGATTAAGTGAAGATTTCTTTTCAATTTATTATGAAGTGCCTCGTTTATGGTGATTTTAAGTGAAATACATTTGATTTAAATTCATTTAAACTTGTTAAAATATTTAAAAAATCAATAACTTTAGTTATACCAGAATAGACAGGTAATTTATGTAATCTCAATAACATATTTTAATCGATATACAATTTCAACATAACATTGGGCGCGCGCGGCTTCGCCCGCTTATTAGGAGTGAATTCTAAAAGAACCACGAAACACGTGTTCAATAAAATATTTTTAACAATCTGAATTTAAATTTTTATAAAAATCGGTGGCAATTTAAAGATTTTTCCATATAAACTTTCAACCCCTTATTTGCACCCTTAGGGAGTGAATTCTTAAAAACCATGAAACACGTGTTCAATGAAATATTTTTAAGAGTCTGAATTTCAAATTTTATAAAAATCGGTACTGATTAAAAAATTTTTCCATACAAACTTTCAACCCCTATTTCATCCCTTTAGGGTTAAAATTTTTCAAATTCCCTTCTTAGTGGATGTCCAGAATATGAAAATAAATATCTGCCCAAATTTCACGTTTCTACCATCAGCGGTTACGGCTGTGCGTGCGTCTTACCTCAGTCAGTCAGCACAAGTCCTTTTATATATATATAGATAGATTACAATACATAATGGAATTTAAAATTGAATTTCCACTAACGTCTATTTATTCAAAAACCAGGTAAACTTATGAAAACAAAGCAAATTGCAAAGAACAACACGAATCTGTGTAGCTCATTTTGTTTTTGTTTAGCCATTGTTTAACTAAAGGGCTGCCAGCGAAATAATATAATATTGTGGATTCAAGCGGCCACCGCTTACCCGAACTCAGGGAAACGGTTAAATGAAACAGACATACCACTTAACCTTCGTCGCTTATTTAAAGGGAAGGTGAACTGTTGAACTCGATTTGCAGAGCCATTGGCCGTAAAAGTGGCACTTATACAAAAGAAATCACAACTTTTGATCATTTAAATTGTATATTATGTACTAGCGACCCGCGGCTTCGCCCGCTTAAACTATATAATTATTTATTTTCCTATCTGAATTACTTTGTGGTCTAATAACATTTTCATTTTAAAGACATATCCATATATTAAAAGCTAGGTTCCCTAGGTAACTAATAAAAGCAATGACAAACAGACAGAAATAATTATACATACAGTTCTACTATATGTATAGATTTTATAATTTAAGCAGTTTTTTTTTCAGATATCCCCCGCGCATTTTGGTGCGGG
>JAJHJA010001513.1:0-19772 GCA_021202915.1 Heliconius himera | reverse complement strand
TCAGCTTCACGCTGTATCCGCAAACAGCAGGGTAATAATTTATTGCCCTGGGTGGGAATCGAATTTACAACTGTCGCGTTTACAGTTAGATGCAATGGTGATGCGCCACGACGGCCTCGAAAATAAGAGTTTGGTAAATTTTCTTTAATTCCTTAAAGGCATATAATGAAAATTGCAAAGTAGTTTACTCTGTGGAAAATATAACACTTGGAAATTGTATATTTCATTGTAGTTCACTTGAAAATATTTGTCAAAATTTGTATAATTGATGTTGTATACAAAAGCTATGTATAAATCTTATTACTATCAAAGGGGGATGTGATTTCAAATCCAATTTTTAGAATTAATTTCAGTACCTACCTTTACTAAAAACATAGTAATATAAACAAAAACAACATCCATTTTTTATGATATCCTTATTGCTTGATGATTATTATAAACTTGTCATATAAACATGTTTTAAAATAACAACTACTAATAAAACTGTCTGAACCGGTAATGCACTGATACAACTGCTATTTACATTAATATTTGCATAAGAAGTGATAGTTGGTAAGAGTTGCTTATTTTGATCTCTTTCTTTAATTAAACTGGAAAAACTTGAAAATTGTGTGTTCTTCATATGTGACGTTCATGAAATGCCACAATCAAAGAACTGAACTGAACTTGAAAGTTCTTGTAATAGATTATTTTAATAATATTCATATTTCGAGGCTGTCGTGTGAGGATGTGACTGTAACGCGACGGTTATGGATTCCGATCGGATGTTTTCATTTATCATTCAATATTTCATTTATCTTCGTTCAGGCCAACAGTCCGACGTTAAGTTCCGCCATTTAAAACGCAACGCCTCGAAAAAAATGGTGATAAATAGCCTAATTAAATAAACAAAAGTTCAAGTTCGACTATACCCGGTAGGTATCCGCAAGTAGGCGAGGGCGTGCGTGGCGGCGCCGCCCTGCAGCACCACGGTGGCTATGACGATGAGGGACGTGGTCGTCAACATGGCCTGGCGCGCCTCCGACACCGTGTTGCGTATCGCCAGCGCAAACGACATGGCGCCGCGCAGACCTGCCATTACAGTGTGAGGGCGGGATTTATTAATCGCTCTCAACTCTTGAGACCGATCTTGAGATGCTGTTTTCATTCACAGATTATATTCTATGAATGAAAACGGCATTGGCAATTTAAAAATACTGGCTTTAGAGTTACTTACTTTTAGAGTTAGTTTTACTTATTAACTTTGACCATCTGTCTGTCCATCAACTGTGAGTTAGGTAACGGCTGACGCAGTGGTTGTGATTTCACTCGTGGGGGATTAATTCATTTTCATTTCCCCACTCTGGTAAACCATAGCTTGTTTTTGAGTTACGTCATTCGACATGCAATATCTCAAATTTGGGGGGAAAAGTGGTGAACGGAGTATTTTGTCACTAGATATAACGGCGCCATTGAGTTCCGTCATTCGACACGGAATGTCTCGAATTTGGGCGGAAAGAGGTAACTGTTGTCACTAAATGTAACCGCGCCTTTTTGTAGTATTTATCACTATAAAGGATGCGGTTAGAGGTTAGTTAGTTAGAAGTAGATAGTTTCTAACATATAAGCAGTAGCCAGTTTCTTAAGTTATAAGATTAATAAAATTAAAATATATTACGCATTATTTTGTATCTGTACCTCTTCATTAACATTATAAGATTTTTTATATTTAATCAATCACAAAAAAAATTACAATGTAATTTATTTGTTACATGAACTTACATCTTAACTGGTCCAATATATAAATGAAGTATCTCACCAGAAAAGAAGAGCATGTGTTGGAAATTCATAGGTATCGGTGGTTTCCTTCCGAGGTTCAATAGGAACGACAGCGGGTAGATATTGACAGCGCGGCCTAAAGTGGATGTTAGCTGTTGTTGGCTATAGAAATATTATTGTATCGATTTTTTAAGTAAAATATATCTATTCTTAACATTTATAAATTGTTTATAAATTAATTTAATTTTATATATTTTTTGTTGAAATTATACAAAAGTTCAGCTTCATGCTGTATCCCGCACACAGCAGGGTATGCAGAGGAACCTAGTGTAACACACTCCGTTCCCCAGTTTCTGCCGAATTCTGGAGGCATTGCGTGTTGAGTGGCAGAACTCAACGCCCCACTTAACCTCTACACCAGAGCGAAGAAATGGAAATATAAATTTAAGTAAATATAAATATAAAAAAGGATACGAATCCAGCAATAATAAACCACGGATCGAAGTGATGTTTCGGGAATGTGAACATAGAAACACCAATGTACGTGAAAATAAAGTTTTCAGCGAGAAAATTGAGCAACTCGAACAATTGCTTCGTCCTGTTGCGAGAGTCCGATGATAGATTGTTGTACGTGTAATGCGCTTGACATATACCACAGAATAATACAGCCACGACACCTGAAAACATTTTTTTTATATAGATTATTAAGAGATAAAAGGTATATAATGATTTTTTATCAGCTTCACGCTATATCCCGAACACAGCAGGGTAGGCAAAGGGACCTAGTGTTAAGACACTCCGTTCCCCACTTTCTGTCGAATTCTGAAGGCATTGCGTGTTGAATTGCAAAACTCAACGCCGCGCTTTATCTCTACACGAGAGCGAAGAAATGAAAATATAAATTTAAGCAAATATTTCATTTCCTCGAGTGGGGATCGAACTCACAACCAGTCGGTTTTGTTAGTCGGTAGTCACACTTTGTGCGCCACGACTGGCCTCTACTATTCATAATAAATGTTGAGATATATGAAAAAAAAAACCTACGAAAAATCGAAGAGACCATCGTGACAAGGTGGGTCAACGTTTGAATGTTAATTAATGAACTTCACCTACTACTATAAGCAATATACAGTATAAAGTTGAAAACAAAAAAAACGGAATATAAAGATGACTGTTGTCTTATATTTGGATAATGAGCGGGTGCTGTTTTCTTCTCTATTAGTACCTAATATAGAAGATGATAGTTATATAGAGCATGATATTTAAAGGTGTATATTTTAAATAATTTTTATTTGTATAGTACTAGTGTCAATTCACATATACTTTGTGCAATGAATCAATGCTGTTTTTAACATAAGCAATGATGTGAGAAGGTATCAGTAAACCGAAAAGTTATATGTCAATATTTGTCTTTCTTTCTTTGCGTCTTGAAGAAATCTCGCAAAATGTAAGAGTAACGTAATCCTTGTATAAAGAATTTATTTTCGGTGTTCGTGTAACAAAGTGAAATGAAAACCGACAATTTAAACGAGGAGCCTTTAATGGTTTCGGATTAAATAACAATATATTTGGGAACTCAAGTGTAAATAATTCGTTTACAGATACATTTCACGCGATAGTAATATTTCTTTTAGGCGAGACATTTTCTTTTTTTTGTGTCATTGTTGACATGCGGCAGTAGATTCAGTTAATATGCCGTTTTCGTTATATATTTTTTATAGACCTACTAAAAAAACTGTGTTCAAAATAAAAGTCAATCAATGATTTTAATTTGATTTCCCATGTTTTTACATACCCAGTAGATTAGGCCGTGATAATATTTTCTACAATTTTTTTTGTAGAAAATTTACATATATCTTTTTCAGCTACATAGGATACAGTACCGCATATATCAGGGTGGGCAGAGGGAACCTAATGTTAAAACACTCCGTTCCACATTTCTGCCGAATTTTCGACGCATTGTGTTCAGTAGCTGAACTCAACACCGTTCTTGGTATCAGAGCGAAAAAACGAAAATGTTAATAAATAATTATAATCTATTTCCTCGATTGGGGATCGAACCCAGAACATTTGCGTTATTAACACACTTGTGCCACTGATCCACGACGGCCTAATATATATAATAAGTAGCATAAATAAAAGTACATATGTTAATACCTGTTAATTCGCAGACTTCAGCTATAAGGAAGGCAGCATACGACATAAGTACGAAGAGAGCCGATTCGAGCAACGGCCAGTCCCGTACGTGCGTGAACTTTGTCATGTGTTTCTAAGTTAAGGAAATAATTGTAAAAAATTAAATTAACAATTATTTGAATATATAAGAAACTAATTCGTAACGAAAATAAATAATAGTAGTTCAAATTTAAATTACGTTTAGAAGAATTTGTTTATTACATAATGTTATATTCAACTGTAAAAAGTAAAATATTATTTGAAACATTTCTTTCGCATTTTGTAAGCAAGAAAGAAAGTAATAAAATTATATTACCACCTCTTTCCCATTTTAGAAACCGTTGAAGCTTTATAGTATATATGGATCAAAAAACATCAATGTTACAAAAATAAATGAGGAGGCGTCACGCAGTTTGGGATCCTGACAATACTTAAACGGACCCCGATCCCCTAAAACATATTTGAATGCTTATTCCACTTGGTATATATATTAGCTTATTCTTTATTAAATTTATTTATTAAAAAGGATATCAATGCAGTCAAGCATCCCATCAGAGCACCGACGAGTAGCGACAGACTAAATATTCCAATAAAGTCGCCAATGGCCGCCAGGAAAGCGGTTATCTCAAACCCACCATCATTCGAATATCTTTTCTCATAGTTTTGTATGGCACTGAAATAAATAAATATTAATAAATATATAAATATTTTCTTATTGCTATAAAAAAATTACATATACATATTTACAAATAAAAATATACATTTATAACATAAAAATATTGTTATATTATAAAAGTGCGTATACGTGGGGTAAATATAAAGTTTCACTTTAATGCAAATTTCGAGCATTAAAAAATATATATATAAAAAAAGAATTTTACAAGTATGAAGGGTATATGGAAATAATATCAACATTGTTAATTATACGATAATTAACTACGAAGTGAAATAATCAGATGTTACAATTTAATGCTTAGAAATTCTATAATATACATATGTACCTACTATATAATATTATAAAACCGGATAGTCCATTCATTGAGGAAGGCTATATGTTATTACCGTAATAATTTCGATGGAATCTACTGTACTTGGGTTTAGAGTTACTTCAGGCACTTACAATATGTCATGTGTCATAAACAAATCTTAGTTGGTTCTATTTGACCACGAAGGCGTGGTTACAGTCAGAAGGTAGTTATTTGTTATTCATCGAGGTGCAATGTTTGACTGTAAGCGCGACAATTGTCAGTTCGATTTCCTCTAAAGTCTAATGGAATGGGTTACTTTTATTATTATTACCTAACTCTGGCAACAAGAAAAATCTTCTTAAATGGCGAAAAATAAAGGAAATGGTCATTTAATTCCAAAAAAAAACCTAAAGAAATCTCAATATCAATTACCGCAAAAAATCTGTAAATGTAATGTCACATTACAGTTTTGTGTTATTATATTAAATTAAATTATTTTCATATTGCATGTTAAAGGGGAAAACCTGTGTGTCGGTTGTGTACTGAAATAGACTTATGTGATGCACGGTAACATGGCCTAGAGTCTAGACGCAAGTCATTAAATATATAAAAATAAGTAGTAATATTTAAATGTCAGTGATTTTGACCAAGCTATAACATGATGCAATTTATTAAGAATTTTGTATCATCAATAGTGGGTACACGGCAGAACAAATGTTGGTACGACTTGTCGTAATAGGGCCATTTAAAACGCATTATAGTAAGTACCTCTACCTTCCATTAAAAGGGCAATGTTGTTTATTTCATTATTTGCACATTGCATATACGTCATTTATTCATAAAAAACCTGATCATAAATATTATATTTTTAAAATCAAATCAGCTTCACGCTGTATGCCGCACACAGCAGGGTAGGCAGAAGGAACCTAGTGTTAAGACACTCCGTTCCCCACTTTCTGTCGAATTCTGGAGGCATTGCTTATTGAGAGGCAGAACCTCAACCGGGCTTTGCCTAGACACCAGAGCGACGAAATGCAAATATAAATTTAAGTAAATTTTTCATCTCTTGGAGTGGGGATCGAACCTACAACCAGTCGGTTTTACAGTTACACTTTGTGCCCACTGGCCTCAATAATGCTGTTAAAACTAACAGCATTAAAACATAAAGCAGGTAATTCACCAAATATACGGTTGGTACCTACATATATGTTAAAACGATTTCACACATATTGTTGTTAAAATTAATAAACTTAATAATATATGGTCGTAATATATGTATAAATTAATATCACGTCATGTTTTCTTTAATAATTTTCCTGTATACTTGGTTATAGTACAGAATAATATGAAATATAAATAGATATGTTACCCGCTTAGTACAAGCGCCACTGCGTCATTGAGCACGCTCTCGCCGAATATCATTGCATAGAGATTTACATCAACCTAAAACATGAAAAGTTATATAACCTTACTAATTGTATACATTCTATTTTTATTCAATATATGTGCATCATAAGAAACAACATCATTAAGAGTGTTTAAGACCACTTTGTTCTTACTTTTCAATTCATTTTATATTAAGTTAACCTTTCTAGTAACATTTACTATAAAAACATTATAATATAATTTTTGACATCAAACTATTTTAAGTTTAGTACTGAAGATGTATTGGAAGAGTAATTAGAAACAACAGCTTTTTTTTCTTCAGCTTCATGGTATATCCTGAATGTAGTAGGATAGACAATCCGCTCTCCACCTTCCACCGAATTCTGGAGGCACGGCGTGTTAGCCTGAACTCACCGCCGCGCTTTGCCTTGACACCAGAGGGAAGAAATGAAAATAGTAAATATAGCATTTTCTCAAGTAGGAATCAAACCCACAAGCTTTGGCCTTTGCGCGTTACATTGGCGCTTGTGCTCCTGGGCCACGATTGGCCCCACTTTTATTACAAGTAAAAAATATATAAAGGAATTATTATGGAAAAAAATGTATATCACAAATTGAATTAATAGATGACACTGTGAATCCAATATACATGTTTCATATATTAATTTGTAACTTTCCAACAAAGATAACACTAAGCTGTTTTATCAGTCACGTGACAATTAATATATAAATTAACATTTATGTATTTCTTTTGTATACATTGTATATGTCATGAAATGACTTTGTATTTTATACCCAGTTACATACATTGATTTTATATTTATTATCAAATGTTTAAAATATTTATAAAAGTGTTGTTTTCAACACAAAAATGTTGGTTATTTACTGTTTCAATCGGGGGCAGTATGTCAGGGAGCTTAGTCAAGGTTATAATATTTTCAGTCAAATTTCTAGTAGTAATATGTTATTTTGAGCATAATCAGAAAAAATTCTAAAAAAAAAGAAGAGTAATTTTTTTATACATTTAAATTTGTGTTATAATTTGGCTCAATAATACATGTGTAGTATGAATTAATACTGTTAATTTCTGTATGAAGCACAAATAAGTTGGTAAGCTGACTTAAATACATATATTTTTAATATAATTAGCAGGTTTGTCTTTTTATTCACACAACAAATTGGTAATTTAATTTCTAAAAGGCTACTTATGAATAAAATGCTATGTACATGTAAATTATCTTATCAATTAATCCACACTTACTACAGATTTAACAGTATAGTGCCTGCTTTAATAAATTTTGCTGTTAACTGTTTTGCCATATGTGTTCACTTTTGTATAAACAAAATACTAGAAAGGAAGTGAATAAAACTATAAATATTACTTACCTTTAACTGTGAGAATATAGCGAGTACTGTTAAAGGATCTGTAGGTGATATTAAAGCACCAAAATATAATGTGTCCAAGAAAGTGAAACTTGCTGCTAAAGATTTAGGCATTAATTGTACACAGCCATACATAAGAGAACCAATGACTAGAGCTGATAGGGCTGTGCCCACCATTGCAAATGTTAATATTGCACCCAAGTTGCGGAAGAAATATTTCTGAAAAAAAATAAATTATAAAATATGTCAATTATAAGCATTTTGTATGTTTTTGTCAATAAGGATTTAAATTAGTGATTTTTGTATGCTAGGCTATCATAATTCATACAGAGCTTTTTTATAAAGATTACTTTTTTATTAGATAATCATAATTATGACTCATTGGTTTGGATCCTTACTGGGTGGAATTATTTCATATCTCTTCTCTGGTAAGACTATGTAGCAAAAATATTTATTTAGAAAACATATGAAAAATTGAATGTACTGGAATTTGAACCCACACCTCTTGGAAACCATCCAAATCTCTTTCTACACATACCCAGCCATATGTGGGACAAAGCATAAAGCTAAAAAAAAATTAAAGGGTAAAAAATTGTCTATATCTATATAAAAAATAGAACAAAATAAAAAAAACATCAATATACTTTTATGATATACATACTCTTTTAAGGCAGTATCCTGCATGAAATATAATTGGTGGCAGAATTATATTGAAAAAGATTTCAGGGTCAAATGTTGCCTTTAGATCTATTTCATTTTGTTCCAAATTAACAATTTCTCCACGGAAGCTATATGCATAAGTTTTATTTGGTACAGGTATATCTAAAACATATGTTCTTGATAATAATACATCTGATTATAAAAAAGATATTGCCAAGTAAAATTCTGTTGAATTTACCTCCAGTGGATATTTGTATTTTATCAGGAAAGTGAAAACGAACAATATCAGGAGGAACAGATAAATTGTACTTTGTATCTGGAGCTGGATGTGCATCAATATATGTAACCTGGTTGGTACTTCCAGCATATCTTATAATTGCTCCTACTATAAGACCTGTTGATAAAATTTAATTTCTTAATAAGTGAAACTATTGGCTCATCAATTTTAAATACAAGAGACCTTCAAGAATTTTTTCATTATTTCAATGTCAAGCTAGAGTTGGTCACGAGTTTATTTATATAAGTACTTACCATATATAACTGCCAGGCCAGTTTCGTGGAGCCAGCTCACACGACGGTGTTTAAAAACCCATATAGTTAAAACAGTTAACGTTAATAGACATGTATAAATTAAAAGATTTAAGCTATCTATACGGTGCAAAAGTGTGGCTTTTGCATCGAGGGCTATATCTGTTCCCGATGCTTCACAATATGCTATACAACAAAGTAAGAATGAAGCAAAACCGATTACAGGATTCATTTTTACACAATGAATAGTAATTTCACATCACAAGAAAATCGATTTTGTAACTGAAGGCACAATTTAAGCTATGCTCTTCCCAATCTAATAGAGACTATCACAAAATAATTAAAATAATAATGTATTAGTATCTAAGCGATTTTTTTGCCGCAGCTGAAGGAAAAAACTGGAGAAAACACTTCTAAACTTAATTTTGTCAAAGTGACAAGTGTATTAAAAATCAAAATTGAAAACATATAGGTGCAACGACATCTGTTTCCAAACTTGTACAACTTTCATTTACTATGAAGAACGGAACGTGTTTTGCTATTAATCAAAGTGTTAGATATTAATATAAGATATTGAGAAATAATTAAGCCTAGTTTAATTAGCATTAAAGGAATTTATCTATAAAACTTTAAATATACTATTCCTTCTTTACGTTACTTAATCTATACGGTACCCATACATAAAATGTTGCATTTTCTGTTGATATTTTGTCTGTGGTTTTTTTGTGCCATTATTCAATGTCAATGATGTTAAATATTGTTGTTATAATTTTTTTTATTCTTTATGTAATTATATTAGATATTAAAGTATTAGTTAATAACTTTATAAGATATTACTTATTGTTAACCCTCTGTTATGTATATACTGTAAAAATATACTTTTTATTTTATAGGTGAAGGCAGTATCTTAGCTGGATCTCTTTTTAATATGTGTAAAATTATCTCTTTCTTATTGTACATATTCCTTTGTGTGTTCTATAGTCAACATAGTAGTGATACCCAATGATCATCGATTTTCGATGAACATTGATGTTGCATGAAAAAAAAATTTTGACAGAAAATAAACAAAAAATATTGGGCCATATAGTGTTATTACGCCCTAATGTTTTAAATTTTTAATAACTTTTTGATTTCTGTTTTAAATAAAAATTATCGTATGATATTGTAGTTGTTAGGATTCCGTACTTTTTACGGAGAAAAGGAACCTTTATAACATAACTTTGTTGTTCGTCTGTCTGTGCTTCATCTCAAGAACGCTTGGAGATACCGTGTTGAAATTTAAACAATATACATAGATCTACGGCCCCATGATTTCCTGAAAAAACGCATTTCTATATTTACTTAAAAAGACGTATGGCCACTTATATTGCAAAAAACGCGTATTTCGACACTATAAAGGGAATCAAAATTAATAAGATACTTTCGCTTGACCTAGAGTTATGAAATGTAAAAGTAGCTAGCATCTACATATAGTATTAATTTAGAAAAAAAATCTAAAAACTATAAATTTGTGATTAATGAAAAATTGCCTTAAAAGGGGGCAAGATTTGGTATAAAAGCCGCTAGTTTAAGTGAGGTATCAGATGAAAGGGCTTTGGCTAAGCTAAGCTTGAATTTTAGAAAAAGCTCGTGACTTCCAATCTTTATACGGAACCCTCGGTGGGTTAGCCCTATTCGCGCTTGTCCGGTTTTTTTATTAATCATCAATAAATACGATAAGTGAAAAAAATATCGAGGTTAGCTGACATCGATGTTGGCTATCATCGATGATTTTCTTTTTTCGATTTTTATCGAACATCGATGCTTTAGTTTCGATGACGACATCGATATTTTTCTAATATCGAGCATCCCTAGTAGTAACATTGGCGAAGTGATTAGTGTGACCACTAATCACTGGCACCAGAGTTGCCAACCTCAGGAAAGCAAAAAAACAGGAAATGGAACTTTAAGAAACAGTAGAACACAGTAAAATATAATAATTCATTAATAATTATACAATTATTTTTAGTTTTGTAATTAAAATAAAGTTACAATGAAAAGATATAACTAATATATTTTTAATTTTATTAAAATTAATAACTTTATCAATATTTTCAATTTCGCGGCTTTTGACGTTTAGTACGTAGTATTTTTTTTAGAGTTACGTACATAGAAACGTAATCCTTATAAGATCACTTCTATGCCTGTGAAGACTGTTTATCTCAAGATCGTGTGCGTATGTTAAGTTGTAATAAATATGCCATCAAAAACATCCTGTAAAAAAACCCAAGTCTCGCAGCTCAGTCTTTCTACCGTAAAAAGTTGTGAGATCCATGTAATATCAAGTCGGTTAATCTATTTAGTGTCTACTTAAAGGACCTTCTGCCTTGGGTTTTTTTACAGGATGTTTTTGATGGCATGCCACTTCTTTTTGTAGAGTCCTACTTTTTGGTACCTATCTACACTTATTATTTTCTATTATACAGTAATAATGATTCATTAACATATACAATCATAATTATTTTTATGCATTTCAAAAAAACAGTAGTTATATGAACTTAAACAGAAAAAAGGACTACCAAGGCAAAAAAAGTCAATGACTGATGCGTCATACACAAAGAACAACAACAACATTGTTATAAATATAAATTAATATTTTATAGAAATATCATAGAATAATAATAATATTTTGAGAACTTAACATATAATTTTAAAACACCATTTTCACCAAACTATATATAGTCATAGGAAGAGTTGGTAGGGTTTTTAAAAAAAAACATTGTAAAAAATATTTCAATTTAAAAACTGTGTATGTATTTCAGTTTAACAGTTTCCAGGTGCACAAAAGCACAAAATACTTTTTAGTTTACGGCCATTTTTTTTGTGGGTAAGAAAAACATCTGAATCATGCAACTCCATGCTCTTCCAGATTTAAAGCCTTGCCACAACAACCTATTGGATTTCTCTTTTTTTTTATCACTAATATTTAAATATACTATCCAAGCTACTCAATCTGATATATTCAACAAAGGCACGATTATTTCACCTCGCCAATCATTTGGCATTAGCCCTGTTTTACCGCATAAGTTACAATAAATCTAAACAAATCCCACTCACGTGGCGTAGGTTTATTCGATCCATTTCATCTTATAATTTATTCTTTTTCTGTTCCATTAGTCCTCTTGTATTCTACGTAGCTATTTTAACTCCATTTTCGAGTTTCTGCCGCTCGGAAATAGCGTGTTGGGTGAAAGTCCAGTAAGGACGCACGGATGTGTTCAAAAATTGTGCGCTCTTATGGTGCTTGTGGTGGATGGAATTTTGCGGTCCTATTTAGTTCTGGCATGGATCACTACGAGCATTCCGCCATTGGCCTCCACTCATTTATTGAATGTTTAATAAATTGTATTTTTCTTGAAATTATTTTGTTTTTTATATCTTTTATGTATAGGCAATAAATATTTTGAATTTAAAATTATTCTTTTTATTCAAAAAGTAAGGTGGGGCCCCCCACTTTATCGCTGACCCGGGGCTCCTACATATTTAAATCCGGCCCTGATGTGAGATCAAAACGTGTTTTTTTCATGTTACCAGTTCACTAGTGTTGATGTCATATATGGTTGTAACTTGCATGACAACTACTGGATAAATGTGCATTTACATGTGTAAATATAATATGGTCAAATTGTTGTTCTCATTTCTTCATCGGATGTTTATTCAGACAATTTTTTTGCTTCTTATGTTTATTCAGATTTTGTTATGTTTATTTAGATTTTTGCTTCTTGTTTGTCTTTTTCAAGTCTTTTGTGTATAGCTTCGATACGCTTAATTCCATAACATTTTACTAAAAATATGCGAATATATTTTAAAGTAGTTTTTAAATGTACAGTTGGGACTTGAATTTAAACAAAAATACTTTTGAAAAATTTTAAAATTTACTTCTATTTTATTTTTATTAAATTATTTACAATATTTAAATTAAAATGGCCAAATCAGAAATAGAGTACGTCGGTCGCTGGCGTAACCAGTAGTAGAACTGGAACAAAACAATTAAATCTGTTGGTGGGAATAGGGAAATATATATTTAGTAATTTCTGTCTCTTTTCTGTTTTTTTTATATGTATAAATAAAATTCAAGTGTCTTTTCTTTATATGTATAAATAAAATGGAATGTCGCGGACTTTATTTTGGAACTAATGAAATGTTTTTGTAGCAAAATATAGAAGTACATATATAAGTATATATTTAACCATTTGTGCAGCGTACATGGTTAGAGTAATACGATGGCGTTCCTAATTGTTCTTATTTTATTATTTAAGGCTAACTAAGCTAACTAACTAACTTATATAGCCTATAGCACTTCTGAACAATGTAGCATATAAAACAAAAATAAACTAAATCGGACATTTAGATCCAGAGATCTTAGCGCTTAAACAATCAAACTCTTCCGCTTTATTATATTAGTATAGATAGACCAGCAACCCACATGTATCATTTGTTGATGGAGCTTATATGGAGTGAACTGTTAAGGCCACTGTTGTAGGGGTTCGTATAACGTCTTATAATGTGAGGATATGTAACAGTGTATTAGAAGAATCTCTATGAAATAATGTATTTTTAACAATAAAATAAATCTATAATGCTAATGATAAATAAGATATCAAATAATTGTTAATGCTTGTGTGTGCTGTAAATATTGTGTATATGTATTTTATAGCCAACGAACAGGCTCTAGTACAACGAATAAAAAACTAAAATAAAACATATCTGTATGCATACATTTTTATTATTCTGTTTATTTTAATATGGAAAAAATAATTATATATAAACAAACACCATATAAGTAGTAATAAGTAATAGTAAGTTTTTAATGATTGCATAAAAAACTTACTTACAAACAAATAATATTTTATAGAAAAAACTGCCTAATCCCCCTAGAATTATTAGTCGGGGTCGACTATATTGAAATTTTAGAGGGCCCTTTAAGAAGATTCAATTGGCAAAAGAATGGATCCCAATGCATGTCTTCTTAATTACTTTAACCATTTTGGAATATAGCAATATTCTTAAATAAGTATAACAATTTCTGAGATTTTTTTCAATCTGAAAAAATTATATTCAAGTGGATCTTCGTCAGGCGTCCTAAAGGTTGTTTGAAATTGAGGCAAACTACGTTATACTATCCAGCCTAAATTGTACATATATTATTTACGATACTATTTCAAGATTCCTAATAAGCACCTTGACCAATCCGATGGACCAAGCATCCCCCCAAACGCAATAATGTTTCCATAATTATATTTTGAGTGTCTGGAAAAATGCTCATGTGAAATACTCCAGCACTCTGTGTCCTGAAAATAATGAGTGGATACTAAAAGAAATAGTACCGTAAATAATATATGTAAAATTTAGGGACGTCTGACGGGAGTAAAGGCCCACGTAATAAATATATATTTTTTACATTAGTCTTAAAAATATATTTAAATACGAGCGTTTGTACTTTAACGTAGGTGGGCGAGAATTTTTAACCTTTAGTTGGCGCTACTTCTGAAAAGGCCCCACTTTCATGTTAGTAAGTACGCACACCGTTTTAATTACATATTAGGCTAATAATCCTCAAAATTTCACCATTGCTAAAATTACTTAGGTCTGAGGGCCCTTGGATCTCAGGCTAAATAGGTTCAATGTAGTGAAGGGCGGAAGTTGACATCTGCGAAGGTTACCTACTAAGAAATTGTTTTATTTAAAGGTTTAATTTATGTTTTAATATAAAAAATCTATTTTTATTTCATTTTATACTTATGACTAATAAGTACTATAAGTACTAATATTATAAAGTGGTATGGCAGTTCTCCAAAACGCTCAAATTTTAATTTCCTTGTGATTACTCATTAATAGTAAATAATTTTAATAAGATGAATATCGTATTAAATACTTAACTAAATAATAAACAAGGCGTCTAGACAAGTTTGATGATTTAGTATATACAAAAATATATTTTAAGAAAAAACCTTCAAAAAATTGAATATTTTACGTGGAGATTTGGTGTGTTCTTAGCTTATTTCTTTTCAAAAATATTCGTGAATAAACTATATTAATTTTATTTGCTATTTTTAATGAAATAAGTACATACTTAAAGTTTTTAATAATAAAACGTGCTTATAATTTAGGTGTAGCTACACAAAAATCGATCGCAAAAAAAGTTCATAAAAATAGCGTCATTGATCGAGCAAGCTTTTGTTTTAAATATTGTCACGAAAATACGTTATCTAACGTAGTGTTTATTTTGGCTTATAATAATGTTAGCATGCAGAGCTTTAATTTCCGACGGTGCAACTGCCGCCACGGATGCTTTAACAATTTATAAATAAGTCGTAAATTGGATTCTCCTAATTTTAGCACATGAATCGTCATTGATATCTTTATTTACTACTTTTAGATTAAAAATGTTTCGGCAATCGTTAATATATACTTATATTGTCATTTTGAACAAATCTGTAACCAGCAAATTTCACGTACTATGAATGAGTTTTTCATAAAATTCCAATGTGTTTTATGTAAAAACATCATTGGTTGCAACGTCATTGCTAGTACAATTGTAAAAGATGGCAATGACGCTGGAAGAAAAGTAGGCGAAGACAATGATTATTAGCTTTTAGAGTAGACTGGGTCTGATTTCAGGCTGTAGTCCTGAATCTTAGACATATTTCTAATAGTACTAGTACTCACTGATGGGTCGTGTGAAGAATTTTTAATGTTTAAACCAGCTATGACTAAAAAATTACGTAATACCTAAATTTTGTTCGTGAATTTTTCTAAGATTTTATTCTTCTGAATCTTCTTGCTATATCACTTACATGGCATTTAGTTTCAGTGTAATGGAAACGTTATAAATAATATTACTGTTTTTAGCATATAGAACAGTACAAAAATAAGCTACTTCAACTTAAATTTTATATTTAGAGTTAATAAAATATATCTAAAATTTAACGATTTCTATTAATATTCTTTAGTTGTTTTTATTTTTTTTTTTCATTATTCTTTATTTTTTACATCTCACTTTATCCCTAGCGGGGTAGTCAGAGAGAACGGAGCGCCAACAGCCCTACTCTCTGTATGTTTTACTTCTTCTTTACTTCTTCTATCTATTTACAAATGCCATGTTTTTTCGTGACTTCTGTATATATCTTTTCTCCCGAGCGAGGGTTTGGGAGTTATAAGACCCGATATTATGGTTATGTTTATCCGCTCTTTACTCAGACGCAGCTGACTTCGATGCATGTCCATTCTTGACATCGAGCATTCCCCCAATATCGATGCTTCCCCTTTTCTGAACGGTTTATTTTAAATCTCAGTTACTATCTAGTTTTTATAGCTCTACACACTGCAGAGGTAAATTACGTTTCACTGGTCTTAAGAATTGGATTTACTTTCTTGTTAGACTTAAATATAGTTTTAATGGAAGCTTTTCTCTTAAAATGCCCTTAAAATGTTGCAATTCTGTCTGTTTCAAAAGTTGTTTTTCGTATGATAGAAGCCCCGGTTGTCTTTCTACTGAGGGTCTTCTGATAACGCTGGAGGGGAGTAGGCATCTTGCTCTAATGAAAGGCATTCTTCACCCATCAAAGCTCGTCCCCTAGGTGTACAGCGTCGCAGAATTGGTAGGCTCTTTGAAATAAAAATTTGCCACTGGTAGATAAACTTGGGTAAGATTCACTATTGAAGTATGTCAGTATGGTTTCTTTGTTAGCTAACTTAAGATCTTTCAGCCCACAAACAAAATGGTAAGAGTCCATGGCATGTTGATTCTATACCTCGGCGTACCGATTTGGCTAACTATTGAAGATACAGTCAGTTTAGTCTTATTGTGTATTTTCGACAACCTATACAATTTAGGATATTTTACATAACTAGTTACGAGGGATTTAATGTTACATATCTTACGTTTCTTTCATTCTTCTTTTGCAACACCTACGTTTCGCTGCCGTATATCAGCGTCGTTCGTCAGCATTGCACAGTGTTACTAAACGTGCAACTATTCTGTTATTTCACGGTCTCACCAATGCTAGATGCATTGGTGAGACAGTGAAAGCGCGCGTGAAGGCACCGCTAATTCTGTTATCGGCAGCAATAAGCTTGTGCGTCTTTTCTTCATTTCTTTCAAATGTAAGAATAGGCTCTGGTCTTTCTTTCCTTGGGAAGGAAATTTTCCCTCGCACGGCAATTTGTGTCACAGACTTTACAACAAGAGAAGCCATTAAAGTATTGTACCGAGGTAGTCTCCCAAAACATCTTATACTTTTGTCAAATATCTAAAAAAAAATCTTGGTTTAGGACCTCCTGCGACCTGCTCACTGCTGTAAAATGTGTGGTAAATTAATAAACAACCTTAGGAATTACTAAAATTGCTCGTTAACATTTTATTTCTTTCTTTCTCAGAACTTTCACGCTTCATCTTTATCAGTACTTTCGTTTGGTGCCTTTGTAGCATATCCTTTTTCTTTTTTAAAGAGATTTATCTGAGGCCTTATGATCCAAACGGCCTTTTTTTCTCTACAGTGTCTTTTACTTTATCAACACATTTATCGTGCTTTTTACTATACCTCCTTATCATTTACCACATATTTCTGTCGCTGCTTTTCTTATAGAATTTCCGTTTTCTGTTTCAAAGATGTCTCATATTTTGGAAGTACTTATTCCTCTTTGATCGATGGATCTTAAAACTTCCAGCTTCTTATGTGATAATTCGACTCCAAGTTTGGACGTCTCGTACCTCAAAATGAAACAGACTCCTTATTATAGCAACGATTACATATTGGTCTGTTCCCAAGATAGCATCCTAGGCACTCGTGTGTCCACAACTTAACCTTAAATATACTGATCCGCTAGGAATAAGTCAATCATACTTTTCACGGTGAGAATATAATAGAACGTGAAAATGGATTGATGATGAGTGAGCGGTAATAAAGATAGACCTTCGAAAATACAGCATCAAAGATAATGAAGGAGAAAAATCACGTAAAAAGCATGAGGACGCCCCAGATGGCATGTATGAAAAGTTGATGATAGAGGACGAGGTGAAAGAGGTATATAGAGACCGTAGCGTTTGGGGTTCCGTTCTCTCTAACTTTCCCACTAGTATTACAGCGTGAAGCTAAGTATTTAATTTCAATTATGTTGTAAAGAATCATTATTGGTACCAGCGCTGGAGAAAAATGATTTTTCTCCAGTTGCTTAATCATTATTCTACACTAATCGTCATTGTCCGATTTAACACATTTTTTAAAAATTCCATTTATGAAATAAATAGGGGTTGTTCATAGATGCCACTTCAATAAACGTGTATTATAATGTCCAAGCTTACATCTCACAGCAAAATTACGGCTTTACACGCTGGTTTTAAAAATCAAATCATGAAATAATAAAAAATGCGGAGTGTATCCTCGCGCACCATAGTGAGTAAGTAAGTAAACTCTGCAGAGTGGGGGGGGGGGGGGGAGGGGGGGGGGGGGAAGTTGCATCGATATCACTAACATTATCCCAACTCTCCCAACTCTCCGCACTCTCCGCACTCTCCCCACTCTCCCCACTCTCCCCACTCTCCCGACTCTCCCCACTCTCCCCACTCTCCGCACTCTCCCCACTCTCCGCACTCTCCGCACTCTCCCCACTCTCCCCACTCTCCCCACTCTCCCCACTCTCCCCACTCTCCCCACTCTCCCCACTCTCCCGACTCTCCCCACTCTCCCCACTATCCGCAGTCTCCCCACTCTCCCCACTCTCCCCACTCTCCGCACTCTCCGCACTCTCCCCACTCTCCCCACTCTCCCCACTCTCCCCACTCTCCCGACTCTCCCCACACTCCCCACTATCCGCAGTCTCCCCACTCTCCCCACTCTCCCCACACTCCCCACTCTCCGCACTCTCCGCACTCTCTCCACTCTCCCCGCTCTCCCCGCTCTCCGCGCTCTCCCCACTCTCCGCACTCTCCCCACTCTCCGCACTCTCCCCACTCTCCGCACTCTCCGCACTCTCCCCACTCTACGCACTCTCCGCACTCTCCCCCACTCTCCCCACTCTCCCCACTCTCCGCAATCTCCGCACTCTCCCCACTCTCCGCACTCTCCCCACTCTCCGCACTCTCCGCACTCTCCGCACTCTCCGCACTCTCCGCACTCTACGCACTCTCCGCACTCTACGCACTCTCCGCTCTCTCCGCACTCTCCCCACTCTCCGCACTCTCCGCACTCTCCGCACTCTCCCCACTCTCCGCACTCTCCGCACTCTCCGCACTCTCCGCACTCTCCCCACTCTCCGCACTATCCCACTCTCCCCACTCTCCGCACTCTCCCCACTCTCCGCACTCTCCCCACTCTCCCCACTCTCCCCACTCTCCCCACTCTCCGCACTCTCCGCACTCTCCGCACTCTCCGCACTCTCCCCACTCTCCGCACTCTCCGCACTATCCCCCACTCTCCGCACTATCCCCACTCTCCGCACTATCCGCACTCTCCGCACTATCCGCACTCTCCGCACTATCCGCACTCTCCGCACTATCCGCACTCTCCGCACTATCCGCACTATCCCCACTCTCCGCACTATCCCCACTCTCCGCACTATCCCCACTCTCCGCACTCTCCGCACTCTCCGCACTCTCCGCACTCTCCCACTATCCGCACTCTCCGCACTATCCGCACTATCCCCACTCTCCGCACTATCCGCACTATCCCCACTCTCCGCACTATCCGCACTCTCCGCACTATCCCCACTCTCCGCACTATCCGCACTATCCCCACTCTCCGCACTATCCGCACTATCCGCACTCTCCGCACTCTCCGCACTCTCCGCACTCTCCGCACTCTCCGCACTCTCCGCACTCTCCGCACTCTCCGCACTCTCCGCACTCTCCGCACTCTCCGCACTCTCCGCACTCTA
>JAJHJA010001512.1:0-18271 GCA_021202915.1 Heliconius himera | reverse complement strand
TGCGAAAGCGGTATCAAGTTCCGCCACTCAAACAATCAATGCCTCCAGAATTCGGTGGTGTGATGGATTTATAAGATTGCATACCATCATTTTATTGTCATCTAGGTTATTAACTCGTGTTATTAATTAAAAAATATATTCATATAAAGTACATATCTATCTATGAGTAATTTATTTGAAATTATTCTATGAAAAAAAAAAAAAAATTCTATGTAAAACTTTTGGCTCTGTTTACGTTACCTAAAAAAAAAACAAAAACATTGAATAAAAAAAAATATTTATGTGGCCACCTAAAATTGTCCCGCAGTGTAAAAGCGCGTAACTGGCGAGGGACGAATTGTTTTCATATTAATAGCATGTCGAGAGGTACTCACAGAGCGGAGCCCCGGCCCCCCACTGACATGTTGTTCATTGCCATTTAATCATGTCGCATATTTGTACGATAATTATATTTCACTAAATATTGTCGTGTGATGTGTGGTTGTTTTAAACGTGACCACTGACTAATGGAAAGTGTTTGTAGGGATTCACTTTCGCGCTGTTGCAGGATAAGGGGGGTACATTACCTCTGAATGTGGAAACTTAGTGTTGGGACACTCCGTTTCCCTGGAATATTTCCAGGGAAATGAAAACATTAAACACAACTGAAGCGTACAGTCGCATATTATTATTATAATATCCCGCGTATAGGGTAGGCAGAGGGAACTTACTGTTAAGTCACTCCAATATCCAGGCGCCGTCCAAGCTTCTGGACATTGCATGTTGAGTGGCCGAACTTAATTCCATGATTTGCCAAAATATTTTTATCTTCACGCTGTTCCTGAATATAGAAGGATAGACAGAGGGAGCCTAGTTAAGGAAGCCTTCCTAGTTTTCGCCGAATTCTTTAGGCATTGTATGTGGTTAGTCGTGGAATTCAAAGCCGCGCTTTGCCTCGACACCATAGCGATAAAAAAGAAATAAAAATATAAAATACTTCATTTCCTCAATAGGAAATTGAACCCACAACCTGTCGCGTCTACAGTTACATGCTTGTGTCCCTGCATCACATCTGGCCACCAATATTAGAAATAATAAACTGATTTCATATAAACTGTTTATAAAATGTTCAATTTATGTTTGAGTTTTTTAATAATAAACTACTGCGACTGCAACTGCTTTTTTACACATATTATAAATAAATAAAACGTAGCATTAAAACAATTGTTATACTTATTGAAAATTATTTAAAAAGAAACTAAGGATAAAACTAAGGATAAAAACGATTGTATCTTTAGTGTTTCTGATAGAGCAACGTTATAAGGTAATATGTTATATTTTCCGCCAGATTTACTTTCTTGGATAACGGAGTGTTTTAACACTAGATTTCCTCCGCCTACCCTGCTGTGTGCGGGATACAACGTGAAGCTGAAAAATAGAATTTTAACATTTATTAGAGGCCGGTCGTGGCGCACGTGGCGGCACGAGGTGTGACTGCAAAACCGACTGTTCGATCCGCTCGAGGAGATGAAATATTTACTTAAATTTATATTTTCGCTCTGGTGTCGAGGTTAAGCGCGGCGTTGAATTCTGCCACTCAACACGCAATGCCTCCAGAATTCGGCAGAAAGTGGGGAACGGAGTGTCTTAACACTAGGTTCCCTCTGCCTACCCTGCTGTGTGCGGGATACAGCGTGAAGCTAATTTAATTTTTTTAATTTTTTATTATTTTATTATTATTTTTTTAAACACGATTTTGTAATTATGTGTATTATTAGTATTATTATTGAAATAAGAAATGCATTATCAAAGTTCACAAGTTTACAAATTAATAAAAATTAATGAATAAAAACAACATATTATATCAAACAAAATAAATGCTGTTGTAGTCAGTATCATTGTTACACAAAAAGCAGTTCCTTTAAAAAATAACAAACGAAACTCATTCATTATTTTTGCCATAAATACTTACAAAAAAAAAATCATAAAAAAAAATATAACACCAAAACAGTCCCGCAATACTCAGTTGTGAACTAATTTACTCTTTGACGGAGCCGGTAGCTCGCAACTTGTGACTCGCAACTCGCAAACGGATTTCGCAGTTATTACGTTGCAGGTGCGGAGGTACCACGTAGTTTCCCTCCCACTCCCTCTCCCTCCCTCCGTTACAGAGCACAGACTACAGTTTCGTCGCGCCTGAAAATTAATTCCTCTACATAATCAGAACTTCCGTGAGCGCCGCCCGCCCGTAGCTTTATGTCGATATATCTTTATTTTTACTTCTTCACTGCGCAATGTACTTGTGGAACTATTTTTTTTTTAATAAGGAAATAATATTTTTGTCTTTTAAAAGTTGGTTGTGTTTTTACATTTTAAGATTGAAATTGAATTTAAATTTAAACACTAGCACTAGCTAGGTACATTAAATTATACAATTTAATTGAATACAAATAGAGGGGTTTTATTAAAAAAAAAATACATAAAAAGGTAATATTGACCGTATTTAAAGTAATTAAGTAGCATTAGACAAGTGAAAACTAAATACACTAATACACTACACTACTACAGTTGTAAAGATAAATATATTCTAACCGAAATCGAACTGTATACCATCGCGTGTAGCGAATAAAAATCCGCCAGTGCACTTGGTATAGTGAAGACAAAAAGGCCCAACGTCATAATTAAAAAAATCTCGTGCCTGCAAAGAAAGGGGGAAGTGGCGCGAAAGCAAGACGGATGGGGCGCCACAGAGGGGGCCTCGCAAAGACAATGTCGCTTTGTAAGCGTTGCTTAATCATAAATATATCAAGCGGAGACGCGTAGGCCCCGAACACACTAGCAACTATATTTTATTGATATTCCAAATAGATGACGTTTGTCGTTTGTATGTTTTTATATTACAGTCATATGTTTACATAATTTCTTACATCTTTTCTTATGTTTCCATAAATTATACTAAATTTCCATTTGAATACGTTACATTAAATTAAGTTGTGGTAATAAAAAAAATATAACAAAAATCGCAGCGCTGACTTCCGCCATTCAACGGAGAACGGAAGTGTCTTAACAAGAACGTAGTGCCTTAACACTAGACCTCCTACCCTGCTATGTGCGGGATACAACGTGAACCTTATAATCATATATAATTATAACTTTAGCTACCTTGTGTATAAAGGTTAATAAAAATATTTACAATATTTATTGCCTAGGTGCGTATTCTGCAAAGAAGTATATATTATATTTCAAATCTTATGTTGATTACATATAGTTGTAGATAAACTGTGATAAAATATATTTCATAGGAAGTTGTTAAAATTTCGTAAATAATTATTAAAATCAGCTCAGTAATATATGATAAAATTGTATGAAAATACAAGTTTTCATTGTGTACATACTCTTACAATGATATTCCGTTATTTAAATAACTCGATATAATAAATACGATTATGTATATGAACAAAGAAAATAATAAGATTATATAATTAATGGGAAACTAATTATATTAAGTAATCAATTATGTAACATATTCCATAAAAAGGTAAAAATATCTCACATAATACAGTTCGAATACAGAATACAGTTAATTCTATAAACCGCATTTTTTTTATAAATATAAGCATTCCAAGGAATGGAACGAAGTGTTTTAACACTAGCTTTCCTCTGCCTACTTTGCTATTTGCGGGATACAGCGTGAAACTGTAAAAAAGAATAAATGTAAAATTGTATAAGTAACAGTTTCCATATTTCAAAAAAATATAATTACATTTTATATTATGTAAGTGTACAGTAAGATATACGACCTATATACTGAGGAATTTCCTAAATGCGAATATTATTTCTGTACATACTCCACAAACGAAAGATGAGGGTAAGGGACCACTATAACGAAGTGGCTTTACATTAGGTTCCCAGGTTCCCTCTGCCTACTTACTCTGTTATGTGCGGGATACACCGTAAAGCTAAAAAAAACAAATTTTATTCTATACAGCAACGACAATAGTGTGCAAGCAGCTCAACTTGAAGGAGGTATGCACATGGGTGCTGCTAAAGGGGGTGTTAAAACAAAACGAATGAGTTCGGACAAAGGAAACGACGCGTTCCTGCGATTACAAGCCTTTTGATTCTATCATACATAACATATTTTGATTAATGAACGCCATCTTTATGTACACAAAGCTTTGTTGCTAAAGAGCTCAGGGATTTTTTGCTATCTGCTTAAAAACATTTGTTTTCAGAATGTAAATTATACATACATTATGTAACATATTAAAAGGTATCGCAGTTGTATTTGTTCTTGGTGCTTGCTTGCTTTGATGATTTTAAGTAGGAGTAGACGTCTTTTAATGTTGTATGAAAGTAATATGTTTAATGGGAATATTTATCTTAGTTAAGTCAGTTAGTTTGATGTCTGATTTCGTGTTGACTCTTAAAAGCTTAATTCGTACGCACTGTAAAATCTACGACAGACTACGGAAATATATACGATGTAAGCATATTATTTTTAACTATAATTAACAATTAAACTAACATTTTATACTAAACTTAAAAATAAATAAACAAATAAAATTTAAAATGATAAAATACAAAAATTTAAACTCCATCATATATCACATTTGACACACCAAAGTCAATATTCGCGTACACACAAACAGCACTTACGACGTATAGACTATACCGTTCGATCAATAAACAATAGGTAGCAGCCATCGCAAATGAAAATCCCACTTAAAGAGATAGGTATGTGAGTTGATTAGCAGCTAGTCGCCGGCAGCCTCGCTCTGGTCCACGAGCTCGGCCCATTGTCTGCTGCTCTGCCGGCGAATAACTAAACGCTGTTAGTTCATGCACGCTAGGGTTGCGACTGTTCACTATTGTTTTCATTTTTCTTGATTTTTTTTTATTATGTGCTACGAAACTTAATTGGTTGTGAGTTTGGTTTAATATTTCCATTTTTTTTGCTATTGTATCGAGGTAAAGCGCGGCGTTGAATTTCGCCATTCAACACACAATGTCTTTAGAATTCGGCGGAGTGTCTTAACACTAGACTTCGTCTCTGTAAATTAAAATGACATGCCGAGCATTGACGCTAGTGTGATATAGTTGGACGTTTAAACTACGGACGTTTAATTCCCATTAGAGAAATGTTTATGTTTGCATTATTTTCAATTCTCAGGTCTGTGATGACAAAGAGTAACGATGATTTTCAAGAATAATCTCAGAATATACAGTCAAAAAGTAAGAAACGAAAAATATTAAAACTGAAAAAAACTTCTAGAGCACGGATTAGCGTACTTACTCTGCGTCCCGATGCCAATAATTTAATTTAAACAAAATTAAATTTAAATTATTGGTTCCAATCTATTTAACTTAAGATTAGACAGTTTAATGTTTATTTATTTAAAACGTCTTTATTTATTTTATAAAATCTTGTTACTATTATCGAGAGACTCTTAATAAACATCTGCAGCGTAAAAACAGCGTAGTAACGTTTACAGGTTTTAGTTACTATTAATTATTATCATTATTAATTATTTAGGATAAAATATCTAAAATAAAAATATGCTCATCTGTCAATTAGAATATGTCAACAATGCCATGACAAAATCACCTAATAAAAAGTAAAGAAAAAAAAGCACCAACCCTAAAACAAGTCTGTAACAGGGGAGGCAGTTCCCACTGGTTTGCGTCTCGCTTATAAATGCTATTTTAACGCGGAAAAAAAGATTAATTAACTAATTGAGCTGCCCGACATACCGACTACCGACTACCGACTACCGACTGACTGTAGCTTTCATTTTTCATCTACGCAAATGCTTCTTGCGATTGTGTCTGGGTTAATGACACTTGCCACTTTACGATTTTCATGTCGACGAGGGATTTATGTATATTGTCACTGTTTTAATATCACAAACTAGGTATTTATTTTTGTATTTTGTTAGGTGGCAACACTGCGTGATTGATGGATCACTCTTGACTTCATAATAATGATGTGAAAATTTTACTGTAATTAGCTCTTTTTAATATTTTCATATTAAATATGTCATAAAATTTCGGTTTTTAGAGATATAATGTGATATGATAATATATTTTTTAAATGTTTCTGCAAATAAATTGAATTTTTTAAATGTTTCTGCAAATAAATTGATTACGCTTCAGATATTATTAAAGCTGTCTACATTATATACTATTAAATTAGTCTATATTAATATAGACTAATTTAATTTTATTGTGTTTGAATAAACTGTGAAAATCACTCATGGATGATGATATTGTTATGTCTTGTATGAAACATAAGTCCTTTATATAAAGGAATGTAACGTATTATACAGAATATAAGGTTGTCTAAACTTGTATTATTGAATTTACAACAGTAAGTTCCTGTGGATTTAGATAGGACAAAATCTGCAATTTATTCGATTGACTTTTATTAATTGCTTCAAAAGTCTAATATAAAAATGTTTTTTTTTCTCGAGTTAAAATAAGGCTTATGTTACGCTTGAGCTTAAAACATAGTAATAAATAATAATATTTATTATGTATCTTTGCATATACCTATAGCAAAAGTATTTTTAAAAAAATACTGTGAGGAAGGCTACATTCACATGCAGTAAGGATTTACTTCGTCAAACCCCTGTTTCCAAAACTACGGAAAACCAACATGTCGCAACAGCTCAATTTGTAGCATCCTTAACATCCATCCATCCGTATTAAAACAGACCAGCTCCATTTCCATCTAACAGTAAAATTAATATATTTTAATTTAGTTTTCATTATTTTAATCAAAGTTTAATTAAGCCAAAATTTAATCAGCATATTATAAGGCAACGAAATCCAGCATCGTATCTGAAACAATATGGCTCGAATGTTTAATTAGCGCATTGCAGGCTGGGGGAGGGGGAGTGGGGGGAGGGGAGGGGAGGGGAGGGTGTGGGGAGGTGTTATTCATTAAAATGTTTGCGGAAACTCGTTTAGCGTTGCGGTGGCCGCCCCGCCCGCCCGCCCGCTCTACAGGGCTGACTGGATTTTAGTAATTTACTGTTGTATATTAAACTGCCATTTGCTTTTGTATGTAGAGACAATGTAAATGTTTATGTGCGGTTTTATAATGAGCTACTTGATTTGGTTTGTTCGAGTGATGGTGGAGGTGAAGATTCTATAATCTAATTCTTTATATTTTGTTTAGGTATATTTATTTGAAAATTTTAATATTTTTGTATATTTGGTTAACTTTTGATTATCTTTTTTTTTTAATTAAGTCACTAAACTTACAGAGAAAAAATATAAACCAAAAAAAATATCTATTGTTGATATTTTTTTTCTATTCTATTATATAATACTTCGCTTTAACATCTGTAGCTAAATTTATTCTTTGCACTATTATGATAAGCATTAAATTTCGTTGTTTATTCGAAAACTATATTTTTTATTTAATTGATTTTAAAAATCTAGTCTCTCTTTTGACTATTAAAAGCTCATTTAGTTAAAAAAACTATTTTTTTTTTAATTTTCATCATTTTCACCCAATATCATTCCACGAAATATAACTTTCATATGTTTAGATAATTGGTGAAGACGAGTGAACTAGACAAAGCTAATAGTTAATAAACATGAAGCAGGGTAGACAGGGGCATAATAATAGTGTTAAGACACTCCACTCCCTATTCTCTGAGTCAAAGTCGGGAGACATTGCGTGTTGAGTGGCAGAACTTAAATCTGCGCTTTTACCTCGACACAGAACGAAGAAATGAAAATTCACCTAAAAGGTAATGCATTTAGCTATAATAATTTAGATTTAAGTCTCTATTACTGTATGATTTAATGTAATTACCACTGGTGGATCTAAATAAATAAATTATATATATATATATATATATATATATATATATATATATATATATATATATATATATATATATATATATATATATATATATATATATATTCTTCGATTCGATTCTTAATAGAGGACATGAAATATTTAATATATATATATATATATATATATATATATATATATATATATATATATTAAATATTTCATGTCCTCTATTAAGAATCGAACCTACAACCTGTCGCGCTTATAACACTACGTTTGGCATCGCCACGACTGGCCCCAACAAAAAATCTATCTCTACATATATATAAGTACTTCGATAAATGCATTTCTGGTCCAATATGCAAATGCATTTGGTAATCAGGTCCCGCACTTCAAACTGTCACCCCTGAGCTGGTGGGGTGCGGCCACTAACATTCATTTCTTCGTAATCGCAGCTTCCGTTATCTGCAACCCACTTAGCGAGCTCGGTGTTTGTTTCGTTCCTTTGCCAATTATATTTTGCTGACTCTACATAATTAAGAAAATGCCCTGGGGCTGGCTGCTTTTACATCGTTTTTGTTGTTTAAGATGCGTTAGTTTTTAGTTTTTAATATATTTTTTTGGTGTGATTTTGTTGGTTTTTATAATAATATGTGTTGTGTAGTATTATAGTGGTTCTCTATTATGCTCGAGATATATATTTTTCTTACTTTTACTCATTTTTTTATATTTACAATCTGTAATTGGATAATAAACATCTATAGATATCTGATAACTCCTATGAAATATTATATTATGTTATTTTTTTAAAATTATATGAAATATATAGATTTTATGATAATTAGCAAATAATATTATTGCAATTAAACGTCTACTCATAGCGTTTTAACGTTAAACCTGTAAAATCATTTTCTTGTAGTCATTTTAGATTCAGCTTGTAAGTAACTTTTGTAAGTTTCTAAACACGAAAACAGTTGTGATTTTTCTATATAATTTCTACTCTTCATAATTCATACAAAATTAGCTTTGAATAAATGCTTCAGCTTTCAATACCTCATTAACGGTTTCAGCGCGAAATTAACCGCATTTATACAAAATTTATATTTACAGATACGCCATAACTCAATCTACACCTATTTAAAATACAACCCCTGAGAGAGCGACAGGATTGGCTGAATTTTCCATCCCCTAGGGCATTGAGCCAATCGCACGTCTCCATTATATTGCAGGGGGTGGAGCCAGGGTAGTTTATACCACAGTATTTTCACAGATTCAAACAGTGTAGTGTCGTTCATCCCTAACGCATGACTTTTTGATTCTAAAGTTTAGTGCTATTCACGTTCGAACTTTCCTTACGTTCTAAGTAACTCCTGGTGTTATCTATGAAGTTGTTGATGAAATAAAGCGATTGAATGCTAAATAGAAGTAAAAGTTAAGAATTATTTTGGATAAAGTCACATTATGGCTGGACCGTACCTGTCTCCATTGCCAGGTGATCTTCTTACTGAATACATGTTTGGGAGACGCCGGCAAAGGCGGAACAGGACGACTTTCACGCCACAGCAGCTAAGTGAGCTGGAGTCGTTGTTCCAGAAGACACACTACCCTGATGTGTTCTTAAGAGAAGAAGTAGCATTGAGGATCAGTTTGTCGGAGGCAAGAGTACAAGTAGGTTTCCATTATTTCCGGTATTTATAATGTCTTTTTATAATCTTCATATTATTCTCATATCACAATCTGATATTATTATAAAATATCAAAAGTTATATTAATTCATATTTTGATATCATTTTTCATATGATTTTTAACTTATTTTCTAAAATCATTTAAAATTGTGCTTAAAATGTTTAATAACTTACAAGGTAAGATCATCGAGAGTTGCTCCTCCTTTTAAATAAATTTTATCCATAATTAATTAATTTTTATTTAAAAAAAAATATTACCGACATAAACAAGTATTCATATTTTAGGTATGGTTTCAAAATCGCCGAGCGAAATGGCGAAAACAGGCTCGTTTGCAACTTCTCCAAGATGCTTGGAGGATGCGTTGCCTTGGTCTTGGTACTCCGCCACTCGGCATACCAGGTTTGTATTTATTATTTTATAATTAACGTTGTGACCTCATTTCTTACTTAAGAAGAGAAGAAATTATCTAAGAAGCTTGGTCTGGTTTTTTATTTGTTTGTACGTCTATTCATAGAAATTAAAAGCCATTTTCTTTTATCTTACAAGTGACTTTCTTCGTCCGCTTAAATTTATTATTATATTATATCTAAATTGTACAAAATCTACATACTTACATAAATTATAATCTACATATATTACTGTAAAGCCTTATCTAAATCCGTTCAGTAGTTTTTTCGTGAAATGGAACTAACATCCATCCTCACAAATTTTCACATTTATATAGATTTCTTTTTTTTTGTTTAGATTTAAGTTAAACATTACGTCGTACAATGTTTTTTTTGTAGCGTATAGTTTTAAAGTAACCCTACAGTTTTAAAGTTTATCAAAATATAATTCTCATTACAATAGACTACCATTTAAATCACTTTACACGTTAAGCCAAATGACGTTGACGTGTAAAAATTAAATTTGCTTTATGCGATATATATTTATCCATATCCATATCGATAGAAGGAATTAACCACGTATTACTAAGTTTTCAATTTCAAAAAGATATTTGATAACTTCATCCAAAAATTCACTTTAATGTAAAGCCACAGACAGGAGACCCAAATTATGTATATATAATTCTAATCCTGGAGGGATGCAACTTTGTTAATGTGGACTTTTATGATCTGTCTTGCTTGTAACTTGTAGCAAGTAGGCAAGAAGATAATAGTGCCAAGACTCTCCGTTCTCCGATGCCCATGCAAATACGAGTGATTGCGTGATGAGTATCAACTCAATTTTTATTCATGGTATATTTCTAACGGAAGCGTGGAAATAAAAACAGTTTTAATATAATAATTTCCTTACGTGTAGATCAATTTTACAACCATCGCAGTTGCAGTCAAACGTACCGCTGTGTCATAATAGTGTTAATTTTAAATTATTTTATTTATAAATTAAAATTGCCCACAGTACTAAAAACTTTTATGCTAAGGCGGTTATTATTATTTATGCTCGTAATTTAGCTAAACTATTATAGTTGGTTATCAGATATTCTTTATCTTTCCTCCGAGATTTTTATATGTTTATGTTAATAATTATTTGAGGCCAGTCGTAGCGCAGTGGCATAAGAGTAAGAGACAGTAAGAGAAAACTTGAAGAAATGAAATATTTAACAAAAATATTTGTTCGCTCTGGTTGTAACACTAGGTTCCCACTTAAAAAAACTGAACATACGCTAAGACAGCATTGCGTTACTTTTTAAAGTTTAGCTGGACTACTATGATTCTAAATGGAGCATCTCTTCAAGAGCAGAAATAGTCTATATATACTCCTATGCGTGTTGCTCGTCTTTTTACTTTTCCCTACATTTTTTTTTTGCAAAATCATATATTAAATATATAGAAAAAAAAATTACTGCTTAAGAAATAAAGTCAGAGACTTCAACTCATGCAAAAATAATGGCGTACTTTGGTTGAATTCCAAAAGTTCCGCGACTACGAATAATCACACTAAGAAACATATTTTGAAATAAAATTCTCTTTACTATATCGATAAATACTTAATAATGCATTTGTTAGATTTATATATTTATTAAATTATTATTATATTACGTCAAGTTACAAAAGCTTTAACACATATTTCTTTATATATATTAAAGGTAATATAAATAATAAGATATTTTTTTTAAATATACTAGTACTATTTTTAAAAGAAATATATCTTATCCATGAAAATAGAAATGAAATCATAAATATAGTAGTTAGAAATTTGATTGGGGTTGCCAGTGAGATGCGATTGCTTTGTGTAGTCGATATATGTGTGATTAAAGCGGGGGGATGGGGCACAAATTAAACTCCTTTGTGGCGCTCCTTATTGCGTGTATATTTTCAAATGTCTGTTTTGTTGTAACGCGTTTTTCCTCTTTGGTGTTTTTTTCTGTTTTTGTGTTTAGTGAAATATATTAACGGTTACTTTTTTTTTGAATAAAATAAAAAATATTTGGAACTGAGTGTCTTAAGGAGTGTCTAACTATGTTTCCTCTGTCTACCCTGCTGTGTGCGGGATGCAGCGTGAATCTGATTTAATTTAATTTTTAATTTCAAAATATAATAATAATATTTTTATTTTAAATAATCCGAATTTTTTTATCAAATAAGGTATAAGCATTTTGGGGAAATAAAATTGCTAGCTTCGTGCTCTTTTTTTTAGTTATTTTTATTACTTGTGGTAGACGATAAGAAAAAAATACGCTATCGGCGCGCATTGGGACCAGCATTTAAGTGTGAGCGTTTATGGGATCGATTCGAACACAGGGGAGAAAATTATTTTGAATTCCCAGCTTTGGTAACGCAAACCTCGGCATTGAGATTCGCCACTCAACACGTAATGCCTAAAATTTCTCTGAAATTCGAAAGCGGAGAATGGAGTATCTTGATACTTTTAGCTTCTTTCTGCCCACCAATAAAAATAATAAAGAATCATTATAAAAAAATTACTCTGCTCCTTATGTTGATTTCATTATTAGTATTTCAAAACAATTTTAAGATAATTCTTTACTTTTAAATATATACGTTTGGGTGTAATTTAACTGAAAACTTTTGAGCTATATAGTTTTTTTCTACTGTTTATTAATTTTATTATATACTCTGACATAACTTCAAGTTATCTTTCATAAGCAAGCGTTTTTTATAAGCATCTTAGTAGATTATTCTACATATTATTTCCGATTCTTTCAGTATAAATAAAAAATACCACAAACAAATTTCGATTTTCAGCAGTTAAGGCAACATGAATAGTCGATGAACGTTTGATAGAGCCCAATAAAAATTGATGGGTCTCTTTTCGAAGCTTGATGTTATTTTTTTTTGGAAATGAATAAAGTTTTTCTTTATTAGATTAGAAGCATTGTAAGAACAATTTAAAATGTAATTCTCTATTGATCAATAAAATTATTTTACTTTTATTGTAATATTTATATTTATTATAGTATCATGTCTATCACCAACTATCGATGTGTTTGTATTAGTGAACGATATTATTAATATAAACACAAACTCTTTGGAAACGTAAATTATTTAATCTATGTTAAATGAAAAAAACATTATAGGTACATTAGTATTCTTTATTTACAACAGCTTCACGCTATCCCGCATACAGTACCCGGCTATAGCAATAGCGGTATTCAACGCGGCGTTTTGTCTGTTTACGAGAGTGAGAAAAAGATAATAGTTCATGCGTGAGAATCGAACCCACAACCGTCTCATTTACAGTCAGACGTTGCTGCTATCGCTAAGCTAATACTACAATTAGGTATAATACAATTTGTACTGAATAACGACATAAAACACAAAAAGTTTTAAAGCGGTTGAAAAATGAGTATACGTTGTTTTATAAGTATATTACAATATAAGTATATTTTTTTAAATATATGCATATAGCTTTGGGCAAAAACCAATTTTAATTGTTATTAAAATATAAATAGACATGATAATGCCGTTTATAAAAAAACCGTAAAATTGTGCCGTAAAATTAAAAAAAAATTAAAACAGTTTCCCACTGTATCCCGGACACAGCAGGGTAGGCAGAGGGAACCTAATGTTAAGACACTCCGTTCCCCAATTTCCGCCATGATCCTGGCTTTAATACTTAGTAGCTTTATGTAATAGACCGCTACATGTTTGTTTAAAAACTTTACTATTGGAAAGAGCTTTAATTATGTTCTCTGATCTCAATAACTATAAGTATTCAATAATAGTGTATTCAAATAAACAATTTATCCAAACAAACAAAAAAACGTTTCTTTCATTTTGTGCAAAATTAGACAATTTAATCGAAAATGCGACCTTAGTCCTAAAAAAATAGTTATATTCAATTATATATTATTATATATTATAACATTCAATTATATATTAAGGAAATCCTTCACATTGTTTCAGGTCACACCAAACCACCAGAATCTTCGCCTGAAGGAGGCGATTCCCCCACGCCTAAGGCTTCCCCGGAGCCACCGGCTATAGAAAATAGTAATGAACTAAAAACTCAACGCACTGAAACATACCACCATAACGGCAATATGACGGAAAACATGCCATCAATGCCACACGAAATGCCTCCAATGCCTTACCCTGGAGAAGACAACCGTATGATGCAGCAGTCGTTCCCTTTCCCACCTTTATTAATGAATCATGAGTCAGAAGTCGCGCCAACAGATTTGCGGGTCATCACTAAAAACAACTGCCTCTGTACTGAAGATATGGACGAGCCGCAAAACCTGGCCTACCGCAGACGGAACCAAGCCAGCGACAGTGAGAGCGACACCGAAATCGATCTGACTTCCCATTCAAAAGATGACGATATACGAGAATCTGAAAGACTCGCTAAGAGAATAGCCACAAACATGTTCAGGAGTGACGCAGTGTTACACGATCTTATGCCTAATGATCTCAGTATGGGTGTCAAAAGTGTTGACAGAAACGTCGTCGGTAGAAATGTTTCCATGTAATTTAGTTGTAGATTGATGGTGGAAGTAGCTCCCTTCTAAATGTTAAATGTGTTCGTTCGGGACATGGTGTAAATTTCAGTTATTTAGTGTATGTTTATTATCTATATACATTTTTTTTATGTAGGCAGTATAAACAATGTAAGTCTTAATGTGGACAAGATGAACGATATTAAAAATGTATATCTATACATTTATGTTGAAAAGATGGATTACGTACTGTATAATTTAAAATAGATATACCTGAAACGTTTATCGTAATTCATCATTTTGTTTCATCTTTCACACATATTTAGATACAAACTCAGTATATATGAAATATGAAACAAAGATCCAGAACATATCCATAAACATCCAACCCATTTGTTAACATAAATCTAGCAACTGTTTAATATATTCAATGAAACGCATTGCTCATGCAATAAAAAAATAAGAAATTATTTCGTATTTTCCGCTTTCGTATTAGTTTATCGTTTTGAAAAAAAATGTAAATGATATGATTGTAATTTCGACAACAGTCTAGTCAATAATGTACGGTGTTTTATAGATTTGTAGATAACGTTCTATTTATTTGTTTACTCAAAATAAACATAGTATGCTATTGTAGATAGCGCAATGTAAACATAAATATATTTAAACTGTATTTATATGTCTGCTTTGTTCAGAATAAACTGCTAACTCTATTTATGTCGAATCTTAAAGACCTTAAAAGAGAGAAAAGAAAGGAAAATCGGATAACGAGGCGTTTTGGCTGTATACGTATTTATTTTGATTTCCCAATTGTGAAAGACAAAGCGGGCCATCAATTTCTAATGATTAAAGTACAAAATAAAAAAACTGTTCATTTAAATTTATATTTATAAATAAAATTTTCCTTACCACTTACACATATTGCCTCTAAACACACTCAAATGACAGTCAAGATGGCTTGTAATCTTTTTTTTCACCCATCTTTTGAAATAGAAGTTAGCACTTTATGCTATTTAGTCAACGATCGATTATTATATTTGGTTAATTAGTTGTAGCTTTAAAATATTGGCAATAATAGAACGAAATTTTAAAAAATAATTTTATTTCAGTACGCAATTGACTTAGCTTATTTTAGGCGATGTTCATACTGCCTTGTGTATTTTATAAATCTATGTGATTATAAAATTTATATTTATTTATACATAAAATATTTGGGATATACAAAGCAGTGTGAATTACGCCTTATTGCAATTATCACAATAATAAATAACTAAAAAAAATCTTATCTTTGTGTTATTAAGTAGATAAAAGCATATAAACCCTTATTTAAATTAATTGCAAATAAACTTAAATTTAAAGTACAAAGTAAAAAAAAATCTTACAATACGAGATCTTTTGCGATCATAATTCAATATATAAAATAGATGTCTTTTACATGTCATTAAAGTTATATTTTCGTCACATATAGGTACAATACAATCGTTTTATTTATATTTTAATGAATTATATAAAATTCATAGAATAATAATATTATATATACATATTTATGTATGGTAAAGTCACAAGCCTTTTTTAAAATAAATAATTAGAGCAGCCCGTGAAGTACATAAATTACAATTCTTGTCTATATAAAGTTTACTTTAAATAAAGACAAATTTATTTTGCAGTCATTTATAATCGACTAGAAATCGATGAAAAATCGTTTTAACTTTCGACAAAAATATTGAATACCCAGTTTTTTCCATTACTCTATTGTAAATATTTACCACCAATTATATAATTTAATAAATATATAATAAATATAATTTACTTCATAAAAATATTATATATCATTCTATGTAATAGGTAAAAATATTTTTAGTAAGTACAGTAATTATTAATACCATAACATAAATAGTATAAAATAATTGACGTCTTTGGTAGTCCTCTCATCACACTGGAGTCACAGAATCTGGTGAAAAAAATATAAAAAAAAATTAAGTTTTGCATTTATAAGATAATCAGATGGAAACTGGGAACCTAGTGTTAAAACACTCCGTTCTCATTACGACACTTTCGTTTCCCACTTTCCGCCGAATAGACGCATTGTGTGTTGATTGGCAGAACACAACACGCCCTTTGCCTTTGCCAATATTTAATTTCCTCGAGTTGGAATCGAATCCACAACAGTCGCGTATATAGTCGCACTCTTGTGCCTCTCCGTCACGACGGTCGTAACGTGCGACTGGTCGTAACCAGGCGGGCGCCAGCACGTCTGCGCGCGTGCCCCCGCGCGGCGAGGTGCGCGCGCGTCCCTGCTCGCCTCACTCACCTAGGTGCAGTGCGCGTCGTGCTGCGCGCACCAGGCGGGCGCCAGCACGTCTGCGCGCGTGCCCCGCGCGCGGCGAGGTGCGCGCGCGTCCCTGCTCGCCTCACTCACCTAGGTGCAGTGCGCGTCGTGCTGCGCGCACCAGGCGGGCGCCAGCACGTCTGCGCGCGTGCCCCGCGCGGCGAGGTGCGCGCGCGTCCCTGCTCGCCTCACTCACCTAGGTGCAGTGCGCGTCGTGCTGCGCGCACCAGGCGGGCGCCAGCACGTCTGCGCGCGTGCCCCGCGCGGCGAGGTGCGCGCGCGTCCCTGCTCGCCTCACTCACCTAGGTGCAGTGCGCGTCGTGCTGCGCGCACCAGGCGGGCGCCAGCACGTCTGCGCGCGTGCCCCGCGCGGCGAGGTGCGCGCGCGTCCCTGCTCGCCTCACTCACCTAGGTGCAGTGCGCGTCGTGCTGCGCGCACCAGGCGGGCGCCAGCACGTCTGCGCGCGTGCCCCGCGCGGCGAGGTGCGCGCGCGTCCCTGCTCGCCTCACTCACCTAGGTGCAGTGCGCGTCGTGCTGCGCGCACCAGGCGGGCGCCAGCACGTCTGCGCGCGTGCCCCGCGCGGCGAGGTGCGCGCGCGTCCCTGCTCGCCTCACTCACCTAGGTGCAGTGCGCGTCGTGCTGCGCGCACCAGGCGGGCGCCAGCACGTCTGCGCGCGTGCCCCGCGCGGCGAGGTGCGCGCGCGTCCCTGCTCGCCTCACTCACCTAGGTGCAGTGCGCGTCGTGCTGCGCGCACCAGGCGGGCGCCAGCACGTCTGCGCGCGTGCCCCGCGCGGCGAGGTGCGCGCGCGTCCCTGCTCGCCTCACTCACCTAGGTGCAGTGCGCGTCGTGCTGCGCGCACCAGGCGGGCGCCAGCACGTCTGCGCGCGTGCCCCGCGCGGCGAGGTGCGCGCGCGTCCCTGCTCGCCTCACTCACCTAGGTGCAGTGCGCGTCGTGCTGCGCGCACCAGGCGGGCGCCAGCACGTCTGCGCGCGTGCCCCGCGCGGCGAGGTGCGCGCGCGTCCCTGCTCGCCTCACTCACCTAGGTGCAGTGCGCGTCGTGCTGCGCGCACCAGGCGGGCGCCAGCACGTCTGCGCGCGTGCCCCGCGCGGCGAGGTGCGCGCGCGTCCCTGCTCGCCTCACTCACCTAGGTGCAGTGCGCGTCGTGCTGCGCGCACCAGGCGGGCGCCAGCACGTCTGCGCGCGTGCCCCGCGCGGCGAGGTGCGCGCGCGTCCCTGCTCGCCTCACTCACCTAGGTGCAGTGCGCGTCGTGCTGCGCGCACCAGGCGGGCGCCAGCACGTCTGCGCGCGTGCCCCGCGCGGCGAGGTGCGCGCGCGTCCCTGCTCGCCTCACTCACCTAGGTGCAGTGCGCGTCGTGCTGCGCGCACCAGGCGGGCGCCAGCACGTCTGCGCGCGTGCCCCGCGCGGCGAGGTGCGCGCGCGTCCCTGCTCGCCTCACTCACCTAGGTGCAGTGCGCGTCGTGCTGCGCGCACCAGGCGGGCGCCAGCACGTCTGCGCGCGTGCCCCGCGCGGCGAGGTGCGCGCGCGTCCCTGC
>JAJHJA010001511.1:0-21795 GCA_021202915.1 Heliconius himera | reverse complement strand
CGCACGCTCAGTGTGTGTGTGTGTGTATACATATCTTTCTTTCTCATCGATAGTGGTATACAATACAAACTAGTTATCATGCCGCCCAAGACTAGCGGAAAGGCCGCCAAGAAATCCGGTAAGGCCCAAAAGAACATCTCCAAGTCGGACAAGAAGAAGAAGAAGCACAAGAGGAAGGAGAGCTACGCCATCTACATCTACAAAGTGCTCAAACAAGTCCACCCGGACACCGGCATCTCCAGTAAGGCGATGTCCATCATGAACTCGTTCGTGAACGACATCTTCGAGCGCATCGCCGCCGAGGCGTCGCGACTCGCCCACTACAACAAGAGGTCCACGATCACGTCCAGGGAGGTGCAGACATCCGTGAGGCTCCTGTTGCCCGGCGAGTTGGCCAAGCACGCAGTCAGCGAAGGCACCAAGGCCGTCACCAAGTACACGAGCTCCAAGTGAAGTGGTCCGTCGAAGAGACGAAGTTAAAAATCGAATGCGCTCGCGAACGTGCCGTGTGACGGTGTGTGTGTGTGTGTGTGTGTGTGTGTATGGTGGTGGTGTTGTTGTTGTGCTAAAGTGTGCTGCGTGGTGGTGGTGTGCGTCTTCGTCTGGTATGCACCGGTGGTGTATTACTACCATACACTACGCATACGCCACCAACAACAGCATCGGCATCATCGGCATCATCGTCATCAACGGTCGTCGCGCGCATTCTCAAAAGGCCCTTTTAAGGGCCACTATATGATTCATGTTAAAAATAATTATAATACAGTTTCTCGCAAGACGTCTACCTCGAGTTAGTTAGTTAGTTTGAAGTATGCACGTGTGAATATATAGACTAATCAAAAAAAAAAAATAAAAAAAAAAAAAAAATTATAATAATAGTAATATATACACACGAATGTCAATCAACTAATGACATATTAATTAGAAAAATAATCATAATAATACAAAAAATTAATAATAAATTACTACATAATAATAATAATAATAAATGATAATTAGCACATAATTGATAATTCAATTCTAATCCTATCATTAATCCACCAGTTACGGCTACGGGTCAAAAAATAATAATAATAATAATAAATAAAATTTATATTATTTTCATTATAAATAAATATATTCCTATTTGATATTTATCATTTGATATGTATTGGCTGTTGTTTGTTTGTTCGTTCGTTCGACGAGATAGTCTCACCGCCCGACGCCCGTGCCCGTGCCCGTGCCCGTGCCCGTGCCCGTTCGCCTCGCTCGTTCCTTTTCGGAGCGTTTCGTTTCGCGCGCGCGAAAGGGACGACGGCTGCGCGATAGAGCGGAGCGGAGAGTGTAGTGTGTTGTTCATAAAAAGGCGGCCGGATAGTACACGATAAACAGACGTTCCGCAATCGTCAGTCAGTCAGTCAGTCAGTCAGTCAGTCGGTCGGTTAGTTATTTGGTTCCGTACAAGTGTTGTTTGTGTGTAAGAGAAACTAACATGGCTCGCACCAAGCAAACCGCCCGCAAGTCCACCGGTGGTAAGGCGCCGCGCAAGCAGCTCGCCACCAAGGCGGCTCGCAAGAGCGCACCGGCCACCGGCGGCGTGAAGAAGCCCCACAGGTACAGGCCCGGCACCGTCGCCCTACGTGAGATTCGTCGCTACCAGAAGAGCACGGAGCTTCTGATCCGCAAGCTGCCCTTCCAGCGTTTGGTGCGTGAGATCGCGCAGGACTTCAAGACCGACCTGCGGTTCCAGAGCTCCGCCGTGATGGCCCTCCAGGAGGCGAGCGAGGCGTATCTGGTGAGCCTCTTCGAGGACACCAACCTTTGCGCGATTCACGCCAAACGTGTCACCATTATGCCGAAGGACATCCAGCTCGCCCGCAGGATCAGAGGCGAACGTGCGTAATTGTAAAAAAAAAAAAAAAAATTTTTTTTTTTTTTTTTACAATTGCAACAACGACGACGACGATATTGCGCGACGATATCGTTATTATTGTTTATGTAACCAAAAGGCCCTTCTCAGGGCCACAAATTGTTCTGATATTTATATTTTGAGAGAGAGAGAGAGAGAGAGAGAGAGAGAGAGAGATTAATATAATAGTTTCAAACGTGTACAACGAATCGTCTATAATAGTATAAAATATAATATACACACACAAATAAACAACATACTTAAACATGCCTGAAACAAAAGGGGGGAGAGAGAGAGAGAGAGAGAACGATAATTAAAAAAAAAAAAAAAAAAAATGATGAAAGTATTTAAAAATAAATAAATAAATAAAAATAAAATACATACAGACAGATAATAAATAAATAATATATTAAATAATAATTATTATTATAATTTATAAATTGAAGTGTATCATCTGATATCATCAAATTGGAATTAGAAAATGAGAAGTTCAGTTTATTTATTATCATCATCATCATTATTATTATTATTAGTAGTAATATTATTATTATTATTATTCTTTATTATTATTATAAATCGTACTCTTCCCCCCTCCCCCCACCACAGACGAGTGTAGCCGACAACAGCCGAACGCAAAAGCATATAATGTAGGGTGAAATCCGATGTTGGTATCACAAGTATCAACCGTACGTTCGTAGTCGAACGTCTCCCCGTCGCTCGCGTGAAGTAATAAAGTAATACAAGTTTATAGTCGACATGACCGGTCGCGGTAAAGGTGGAAAGGGTCTGGGGAAAGGTGGAGCGAAGCGTCACAGGAAAGTGCTGCGCGATAACATCCAGGGCATCACGAAGCCGGCGATCCGTCGTCTCGCCCGCAGGGGCGGCGTCAAACGTATATCCGGCCTGATATACGAGGAGACTCGCGGAGTGCTGAAGGTGTTCCTCGAGAACGTGATCCGCGACGCCGTCACTTACACGGAGCACGCCAAGAGGAAGACCGTCACCGCCATGGACGTCGTGTACGCCCTGAAGCGGCAGGGGCGCACTCTGTACGGCTTCGGCGGTTAATAATAAAACTGAAGACCGCGAAGACCAGTACGCCGCCACTCTAGTGAAACCGACGAGAGCGAGAAGAATTGTGAAGTGTGCGGGGGTGAGTGGGGGCTGAGGGGTTGGTGTCTCTGTCTCCGTGCGTGTGTGTGTGTGTGTGCACGGACGCGGTCAGTGTAATCGTTTACATCTAGATTATGACACCCTCGAACCCGCCCGCCCATAATCTCTCCGTCTCTCCGTCGGCTTACTATTGTGGCGACAGAAAAAAAAAAAAAAGGCCCTTCTCAGGGCCGCACACATTTCAAAAGAAACAAATAAAATATGTTTCACGGCCACAAGGACGTCACGAACGTGTTGCCACCACTGACACGTTGACATTAGCAACGGAGTCTGTGGTAAACATTGAAAATCTTAATGATTTTATTATGACTATATGATATTACAACACACACACACACACACACACACACACACACACACACACACACACACACACACACACACACACACACACACTAGACACACTACACTCGAACGTTGCGAGAGTGAATGGTGTAGAAGAGGATTTACTAACTATTTACACATTTAGTACATTTCAGTAAATAAACAATTAATAATATATTACCTATATAGACACTCAATACGAGAGAGATTTAATGATGAGTGATTGATGCCTATTATTATTATTATGTACTCGTATGTATATACACACAACATTATAATTAATATTTGATTGTAGTAGTAGGAACGTTTGTAATCTACTAATAAGCAATCCCACTTGCAATATACAATTGTTAGCGTAGTGAACACATAATAACCATAAAATCCTACGTCGCGGTAAAGTGACGCACGCAGTCTCCTTTGATATGAAACGACCGATATGATGACCACGACGACGACGACGACGGCGGCGAAGTTCGATATCGAACAATATATATATATATATATATATATATATATATATATATATATATATATATATATATTGTTCATTTTATTTTTATTTTTTATTTTTTAAGTTTAAATTCTAAAAGAGGAAAGAAAAGAAAACAAAGAGAATATATTTATATATGTATATGTTAAATAATAATATATACACAGACACTCACCTCTGTAACAACACTCGGCGTACTCGACAACGGCGGCCGCGGTGGGCCGCTGACGCTGAGCGAGCCGGGCATCGCGGGTGTTTTACGATGCTCCACTTGGAGGTCCTCGAGGAGGTCGACGGGCGGTCGCACGGCGATCTTTCGATGTCTCCGAGCGGGCGGGTATTCTTCGCTTTCGATCTGTCGAAACGCATCATTGTTTCATTAAATTTTTATAGAGAAAAATAACTTTTAAACACGACCGGAGGTACGCACGTAGCACTTCGACGAATTCGACAGCTCGTATTTCATTCAAATCGACGCGTGCCATAGCTTTCGGGCGGCGAGCCGGTGGACAGGTTCACGGCGGAGGCCGTCACGGGTCGCGGGTCCGTCCCAATGTCTCGAATAATGTAAAAATTATAATTTTCTAGACGCCTGTTAGTGAAAAGTTTTAAGCGTTCGTACGAGAAAATGTCCAGCGACACCGCGGCTCTCCTCACGGTATCACTAACGCTCTTACTGCCACTAGCGACCTCTGCCACGCCAGTATCGTACAACGTAGTCCTCGCGCGCGCGATATATATGTGTGTATATAAACTATAATTCCCGCGTCGTCTCCGTTCATAACAATTTAGTTCTCTTTGTGAGTGGTGATCGTGTGCGCGTGTGCGTGTAATAATAAATAAATAAATAAATAAATAAATAAATAAATAAATAAATAAATAAATAAATAACAATAACAAAAACAATAATGGCCGACGCCGCAGTAGCATCAGAAGCTCCCGCTCCCGTCACCCCGGCGAAGAAACCAAAGTCTGCGGGCGCCGCCTCCGCCGCCGCCGCCGCTAAGAAGCCGAAAGCGAAACCGACCCACCCCAAGACCTCCGAGATGGTCAACAGCGCCATCAAGGAGCTCAAGGAGCGCAGCGGTTCGTCTCTGCAGGCTATCAAAAAGTACATAGCGGCCCAGTACAAGGTGGACGCCGAGAAATTGGCCCCGTTCATTAGAAAATACCTAAAGAGCGCCGTCGAGTCCGGCGCTTTGATACAGACCAAGGGCAAGGGCGCTTCTGGCAGTTTCAAACTCGAGTCCAAATCGTCCGCTTCGAAGAGCAAGCAGTCGGCGGCCGGCGGCGCCGGCAAGGGATCCTCCGCCGCAGCGTCCGGCCCGTCGTCGTCGGCCTCCGCCTCGTCGCGAACGAAGAAGGCGTCCGGAGCGCCCGCGGCGGCGTCCGCCGGCGGCAGGGCCGGCAAGAAAGGTGCCGCAGCAGCCGCCGCAGCGGCCGCCGCAGCGTCCTCGCCGTCCAAGTCCAAATCGAAGGCGGCGGCAGTGAAGGACAAGAAAGCGGCCGCTGCGAAGAAGAAGCCCGCCGCCGCAGCAGCCAAGAAGGCCTCCGCCGCCGCCTCCGCCGCATCCTCCGCTTCGAAGGCGAAGGGCGGAGCCGCCGCTTCGAAGGCGAAGAAGACCGCCAAGCCGCCTACGAAGAAGCCCAAAGCGCCCAAGCCAAAGAAGGCAGCGACGCCCAGATCCAAGCCGGCGGCAAAGAAGGCCGCGTCCGCCACGCCGAAAAAGTGAATGTATAAAATAAAATAAGTGCAAAACGAACGTTAAATAACGCGCGAGCGCTTCACGAGAATAGCTTGTGTGTTGTGTGTGTGCGTGTGTGACGGCGATGTGTATATGTGCTGCAATAACAGCACGACAAAAAGCCCTTCTCAGGGCTAACAAAAGTTTCTAAATACACCTATACCTAATATAGGAATGGTAAAGTTTCAACGACGAACGTCTCGGTCTTATGGAGAAAACAAAAAACAAAAATAAGAAATATATATTATATAAATGTAAACGAAGCGAGTAAATACTTCGTTCAGCTATGACATTGACGTCTCTTAAAAACAAGAAAGAAAGAATAATATATATTTTATTATTTATTTAAATTAATTAATTAATACGAACTGGTGAAACGATAACTTTAACCCTAATATCCAAGGATAATTATAAAACACATTATAAAACAACATTATTTACTCACTTCGTTCACACATATATATATATATATAAATGGTGACAACAAATAAACTAACCTTATTACGTGTTATGATGTATTCGCCCCGACATTCCCTCGCTATTTGCACTATCTACACTTTCACTCACACTGGAAAACAGTTAAAACACAAATTAAATTTTGTATATTAATTAATAAAAACACAAAAATAAAACAACATGCAAAGAAATCAACTTTTACAGAACTCATATTCCTTCCGCTCCAAGTTTAAAAGTGAGTTTCTCGAATTTTCCGACCACACCGTGACGCATCCTTTTTCAAAAAAAAGAACACTTTTCTTTTTTTTTTTTTTTTTTTTTTTTTTTTATTAGGCAAAGACCGGTCGATATTATTGCGAATATTAAAACTTATAAATATAAAATCATTACACAAATAGCAATATATATTAAAAAAAAAAAAAAAAAAAACTATATTTTTTTTTTTTTTTATTTATTTATTTGTTATTACATAATTATTTTTTTTTTTTTATTTTTATTTTTTTTTTAAATTTATTATATATATATATTTTTAATTCATAAATTAATTATTTAAAAGAAAGAACTAATCGCTCGGCTTACTTCGCCGATTGTCGTGCGACGTCGTGCGCCACAATCGTCTAGGAGGCCGCTGGCTTGCGTCCCCACCGAAAACGCTTGCGAGGCACACGTATATAGTACAAAAATGGCGGTTTTTAAAAACCCGCATACACTAGTCCGCTGCTCGCGACCGTGAGCGCTCGCGTATTTTAATATTGTCTTTGTGTTTAGTCTTACTCTCGTGCACCACCATCATGTCGGGTCGCGGTAAAGGTGGCAAAGTGAAGGGAAAGGCAAAGTCTCGTTCCAACCGTGCCGGACTTCAATTTCCAGTGGGCCGCATACATAGACTTTTGAGAAAAGGGAACTACGCAGAACGCGTGGGAGCCGGTGCACCGGTCTACCTGGCCGCCGTGATGGAGTATCTGGCCGCCGAAGTGCTCGAGTTGGCCGGAAACGCCGCTCGGGACAACAAGAAGACCAGAATCATCCCGAGGCATCTCCAATTGGCGATCCGTAATGACGAGGAGTTGAACAAGTTGCTCTCGGGAGTTACGATCGCGCAGGGAGGTGTACTGCCCAACATCCAAGCAGTCCTCTTACCGAAGAAGACCGAGAAGAAAGCCTAATTCACTCACTCACTCTAGTGGTGCGCACGGTGCACGGTGTTATGTGTGCTTGTGTTGTGTATTTGGTTTTCTTCTTTTTTTTTTGGTTATTATTTTTTTTTTTAATTAAAAGGCCCTTTTAAGGGCCACAAAATATTTCTGTGAACGCTTCTAAATTGCATAAAACGTTTCATTATGGTAGACGTCTTCAAAATCACAATATGACACTACTATACACACACACACACACACACACACACACACACACACACACACACACACACAGATCTATATTTTAATACAAAACAACAAAAAAAAAAAAAAGTTACACGTTCCTATGTTTATTAAATATTGTAAAAAAAAAAGAAAAAAAAAAAAAAAAAAAACAATAATAATAATAATACGTGTCGTGGCGCAGCGGCACGAAGTGTGACTGTAGAACCTACTGGTTGTGGGTTCGATCCCCACTCGAGATTCCATTTTTTTTTTCTTCGCTCTCTCTTTGTCTGAGTTCTGCCACTCAGTACGCAATGCTTCCAGAATTCGGTACAAAGTGGGGAACGGAGTGTCTTAACACTAGGCTCCGCCTGCCCACCCTTTCAATATTTAAAAAACAAAAAGAAAGAAGGTCACATTGACAACAGGAATGTTATAAAAATTGTCCAATAGGAATACGCACATATACATACATATATAAGTAATGTATATGTATATATATATATATATATATATATATATATATATATAAAGTATACGAATGCAAATATGAGGAGCACACGATACGCGCCGGAGTGAGGGAGGGAAACGGAGGGAAAGGGGGGGGGGGCTCTTTCGTCGCCACCCGTGCCCCGTTTTTCTTGGGCCGTACGGCGTTCGTATTGGTCGATTCCCTCTCAAAAGCTAGTGCTCGTCGTAAGCGCTTGTGCGTCCACAGAACGTGACTACAACCCGCTGCCGCAGTATTTTTTTAACAAACGTCCCGCACGCTCAGTGTGTGTGTGTGTGTATACATATCTTTCTTTCTCATCGATAGTGGTATACAATACAAACTAGTTATCATGCCGCCCAAGACTAGCGGAAAGGCCGCCAAGAAATCCGGTAAGGCCCAAAAGAACATCTCCAAGTCGGACAAGAAGAAGAAGAAGCACAAGAGGAAGGAGAGCTACGCCATCTACATCTACAAAGTGCTCAAACAAGTCCACCCGGACACCGGCATCTCCAGTAAGGCGATGTCCATCATGAACTCGTTCGTGAACGACATCTTCGAGCGCATCGCCGCCGAGGCGTCGCGACTCGCCCACTACAACAAGAGGTCCACGATCACGTCCAGGGAGGTGCAGACATCCGTGAGGCTCCTGTTGCCCGGCGAGTTGGCCAAGCACGCAGTCAGCGAAGGCACCAAGGCCGTCACCAAGTACACGAGCTCCAAGTGAAGTGGTCCGTCGAAGAGACGAAGTTAAAAATCGAATGCGCTCGCGAACGTGCCGTGTGACGGTGTGTGTGTGTGTGTGTGTGTGTGTGTATGGTGGTGGTGTTGTTGTTGTGCTAAAGTGTGCTGCGTGGTGGTGGTGTGCGTCTTCGTCTGGTATGCACCGGTGGTGTATTACTACCATACACTACGCATACGCCACCAACAACAGCATCGGCATCATCGGCATCATCGTCATCAACGGTCGTCGCGCGCATTCTCAAAAGGCCCTTTTAAGGGCCACTATATGATTCATGTTAAAAATAATTATAATACAGTTTCTCGCAAGACGTCTACCTCGAGTTAGTTAGTTAGTTTGAAGTATGCACGTGTGAATATATAGACTAATCAAAAAAAAAAAATAAAAAAAAAAAAAAAATTATAATAATAGTAATATATACACACGAATGTCAATCAACTAATGACATATTAATTAGAAAAATAATCATAATAATACAAAAAATTAATAATAAATTACTACATAATAATAATAATAATAAATGATAATTAGCACATAATTGATAATTCAATTCTAATCCTATCATTAATCCACCAGTTACGGCTACGGGTCAAAAAATAATAATAATAATAATAAATAAAATTTATATTATTTTCATTATAAATAAATATATTCCTATTTGATATTTATCATTTGATATGTATTGGCTGTTGTTTGTTTGTTCGTTCGTTCGACGAGATAGTCTCACCGCCCGACGCCCGTGCCCGTGCCCGTGCCCGTGCCCGTGCCCGTTCGCCTCGCTCGTTCCTTTTCGGAGCGTTTCGTTTCGCGCGCGCGAAAGGGACGACGGCTGCGCGATAGAGCGGAGCGGAGAGTGTAGTGTGTTGTTCATAAAAAGGCGGCCGGATAGTACACGATAAACAGACGTTCCGCAATCGTCAGTCAGTCAGTCAGTCAGTCAGTCAGTCGGTCGGTTAGTTATTTGGTTCCGTACAAGTGTTGTTTGTGTGTAAGAGAAACTAACATGGCTCGCACCAAGCAAACCGCCCGCAAGTCCACCGGTGGTAAGGCGCCGCGCAAGCAGCTCGCCACCAAGGCGGCTCGCAAGAGCGCACCGGCCACCGGCGGCGTGAAGAAGCCCCACAGGTACAGGCCCGGCACCGTCGCCCTACGTGAGATTCGTCGCTACCAGAAGAGCACGGAGCTTCTGATCCGCAAGCTGCCCTTCCAGCGTTTGGTGCGTGAGATCGCGCAGGACTTCAAGACCGACCTGCGGTTCCAGAGCTCCGCCGTGATGGCCCTCCAGGAGGCGAGCGAGGCGTATCTGGTGAGCCTCTTCGAGGACACCAACCTTTGCGCGATTCACGCCAAACGTGTCACCATTATGCCGAAGGACATCCAGCTCGCCCGCAGGATCAGAGGCGAACGTGCGTAATTGTAAAAAAAAAAAAAAAAATTTTTTTTTTTTTTTTTACAATTGCAACAACGACGACGACGATATTGCGCGACGATATCGTTATTATTGTTTATGTAACCAAAAGGCCCTTCTCAGGGCCACAAATTGTTCTGATATTTATATTTTGAGAGAGAGAGAGAGAGAGAGAGAGAGAGAGAGAGATTAATATAATAGTTTCAAACGTGTACAACGAATCGTCTATAATAGTATAAAATATAATATACACACACAAATAAACAACATACTTAAACATGCCTGAAACAAAAGGGGGGAGAGAGAGAGAGAGAGAGAACGATAATTAAAAAAAAAAAAAAAAAAAATGATGAAAGTATTTAAAAATAAATAAATAAATAAAAATAAAATACATACAGACAGATAATAAATAAATAATATATTAAATAATAATTATTATTATAATTTATAAATTGAAGTGTATCATCTGATATCATCAAATTGGAATTAGAAAATGAGAAGTTCAGTTTATTTATTATCATCATCATCATTATTATTATTATTAGTAGTAATATTATTATTATTATTATTCTTTATTATTATTATAAATCGTACTCTTCCCCCCTCCCCCCACCACAGACGAGTGTAGCCGACAACAGCCGAACGCAAAAGCATATAATGTAGGGTGAAATCCGATGTTGGTATCACAAGTATCAACCGTACGTTCGTAGTCGAACGTCTCCCCGTCGCTCGCGTGAAGTAATAAAGTAATACAAGTTTATAGTCGACATGACCGGTCGCGGTAAAGGTGGAAAGGGTCTGGGGAAAGGTGGAGCGAAGCGTCACAGGAAAGTGCTGCGCGATAACATCCAGGGCATCACGAAGCCGGCGATCCGTCGTCTCGCCCGCAGGGGCGGCGTCAAACGTATATCCGGCCTGATATACGAGGAGACTCGCGGAGTGCTGAAGGTGTTCCTCGAGAACGTGATCCGCGACGCCGTCACTTACACGGAGCACGCCAAGAGGAAGACCGTCACCGCCATGGACGTCGTGTACGCCCTGAAGCGGCAGGGGCGCACTCTGTACGGCTTCGGCGGTTAATAATAAAACTGAAGACCGCGAAGACCAGTACGCCGCCACTCTAGTGAAACCGACGAGAGCGAGAAGAATTGTGAAGTGTGCGGGGGTGAGTGGGGGCTGAGGGGTTGGTGTCTCTGTCTCCGTGCGTGTGTGTGTGTGTGTGCACGGACGCGGTCAGTGTAATCGTTTACATCTAGATTATGACACCCTCGAACCCGCCCGCCCATAATCTCTCCGTCTCTCCGTCGGCTTACTATTGTGGCGACAGAAAAAAAAAAAAAAGGCCCTTCTCAGGGCCGCACACATTTCAAAAGAAACAAATAAAATATGTTTCACGGCCACAAGGACGTCACGAACGTGTTGCCACCACTGACACGTTGACATTAGCAACGGAGTCTGTGGTAAACATTGAAAATCTTAATGATTTTATTATGACTATATGATATTACAACACACACACACACACACACACACACACACACACACACACACACACACACACACACACACACACACACACACTAGACACACTACACTCGAACGTTGCGAGAGTGAATGGTGTAGAAGAGGATTTACTAACTATTTACACATTTAGTACATTTCAGTAAATAAACAATTAATAATATATTACCTATATAGACACTCAATACGAGAGAGATTTAATGATGAGTGATTGATGCCTATTATTATTATTATGTACTCGTATGTATATACACACAACATTATAATTAATATTTGATTGTAGTAGTAGGAACGTTTGTAATCTACTAATAAGCAATCCCACTTGCAATATACAATTGTTAGCGTAGTGAACACATAATAACCATAAAATCCTACGTCGCGGTAAAGTGACGCACGCAGTCTCCTTTGATATGAAACGACCGATATGATGACCACGACGACGACGACGACGGCGGCGAAGTTCGATATCGAACAATATATATATATATATATATATATATATATATATATATATATATATATATATATTGTTCATTTTATTTTTATTTTTTATTTTTTAAGTTTAAATTCTAAAAGAGGAAAGAAAAGAAAACAAAGAGAATATATTTATATATGTATATGTTAAATAATAATATATACACAGACACTCACCTCTGTAACAACACTCGGCGTACTCGACAACGGCGGCCGCGGTGGGCCGCTGACGCTGAGCGAGCCGGGCATCGCGGGTGTTTTACGATGCTCCACTTGGAGGTCCTCGAGGAGGTCGACGGGCGGTCGCACGGCGATCTTTCGATGTCTCCGAGCGGGCGGGTATTCTTCGCTTTCGATCTGTCGAAACGCATCATTGTTTCATTAAATTTTTATAGAGAAAAATAACTTTTAAACACGACCGGAGGTACGCACGTAGCACTTCGACGAATTCGACAGCTCGTATTTCATTCAAATCGACGCGTGCCATAGCTTTCGGGCGGCGAGCCGGTGGACAGGTTCACGGCGGAGGCCGTCACGGGTCGCGGGTCCGTCCCAATGTCTCGAATAATGTAAAAATTATAATTTTCTAGACGCCTGTTAGTGAAAAGTTTTAAGCGTTCGTACGAGAAAATGTCCAGCGACACCGCGGCTCTCCTCACGGTATCACTAACGCTCTTACTGCCACTAGCGACCTCTGCCACGCCAGTATCGTACAACGTAGTCCTCGCGCGCGCGATATATATGTGTGTATATAAACTATAATTCCCGCGTCGTCTCCGTTCATAACAATTTAGTTCTCTTTGTGAGTGGTGATCGTGTGCGCGTGTGCGTGTAATAATAAATAAATAAATAAATAAATAAATAAATAAATAAATAAATAAATAAATAAATAACAATAACAAAAACAATAATGGCCGACGCCGCAGTAGCATCAGAAGCTCCCGCTCCCGTCACCCCGGCGAAGAAACCAAAGTCTGCGGGCGCCGCCTCCGCCGCCGCCGCCGCTAAGAAGCCGAAAGCGAAACCGACCCACCCCAAGACCTCCGAGATGGTCAACAGCGCCATCAAGGAGCTCAAGGAGCGCAGCGGTTCGTCTCTGCAGGCTATCAAAAAGTACATAGCGGCCCAGTACAAGGTGGACGCCGAGAAATTGGCCCCGTTCATTAGAAAATACCTAAAGAGCGCCGTCGAGTCCGGCGCTTTGATACAGACCAAGGGCAAGGGCGCTTCTGGCAGTTTCAAACTCGAGTCCAAATCGTCCGCTTCGAAGAGCAAGCAGTCGGCGGCCGGCGGCGCCGGCAAGGGATCCTCCGCCGCAGCGTCCGGCCCGTCGTCGTCGGCCTCCGCCTCGTCGCGAACGAAGAAGGCGTCCGGAGCGCCCGCGGCGGCGTCCGCCGGCGGCAGGGCCGGCAAGAAAGGTGCCGCAGCAGCCGCCGCAGCGGCCGCCGCAGCGTCCTCGCCGTCCAAGTCCAAATCGAAGGCGGCGGCAGTGAAGGACAAGAAAGCGGCCGCTGCGAAGAAGAAGCCCGCCGCCGCAGCAGCCAAGAAGGCCTCCGCCGCCGCCTCCGCCGCATCCTCCGCTTCGAAGGCGAAGGGCGGAGCCGCCGCTTCGAAGGCGAAGAAGACCGCCAAGCCGCCTACGAAGAAGCCCAAAGCGCCCAAGCCAAAGAAGGCAGCGACGCCCAGATCCAAGCCGGCGGCAAAGAAGGCCGCGTCCGCCACGCCGAAAAAGTGAATGTATAAAATAAAATAAGTGCAAAACGAACGTTAAATAACGCGCGAGCGCTTCACGAGAATAGCTTGTGTGTTGTGTGTGTGCGTGTGTGACGGCGATGTGTATATGTGCTGCAATAACAGCACGACAAAAAGCCCTTCTCAGGGCTAACAAAAGTTTCTAAATACACCTATACCTAATATAGGAATGGTAAAGTTTCAACGACGAACGTCTCGGTCTTATGGAGAAAACAAAAAACAAAAATAAGAAATATATATTATATAAATGTAAACGAAGCGAGTAAATACTTCGTTCAGCTATGACATTGACGTCTCTTAAAAACAAGAAAGAAAGAATAATATATATTTTATTATTTATTTAAATTAATTAATTAATACGAACTGGTGAAACGATAACTTTAACCCTAATATCCAAGGATAATTATAAAACACATTATAAAACAACATTATTTACTCACTTCGTTCACACATATATATATATATATAAATGGTGACAACAAATAAACTAACCTTATTACGTGTTATGATGTATTCGCCCCGACATTCCCTCGCTATTTGCACTATCTACACTTTCACTCACACTGGAAAACAGTTAAAACACAAATTAAATTTTGTATATTAATTAATAAAAACACAAAAATAAAACAACATGCAAAGAAATCAACTTTTACAGAACTCATATTCCTTCCGCTCCAAGTTTAAAAGTGAGTTTCTCGAATTTTCCGACCACACCGTGACGCATCCTTTTTCAAAAAAAAGAACACTTTTCTTTTTTTTTTTTTTTTTTTTTTTTTTTTATTAGGCAAAGACCGGTCGATATTATTGCGAATATTAAAACTTATAAATATAAAATCATTACACAAATAGCAATATATATTAAAAAAAAAAAAAAAAAAAACTATATTTTTTTTTTTTTTTATTTATTTATTTGTTATTACATAATTATTTTTTTTTTTTTATTTTTATTTTTTTTTTAAATTTATTATATATATATATTTTTAATTCATAAATTAATTATTTAAAAGAAAGAACTAATCGCTCGGCTTACTTCGCCGATTGTCGTGCGACGTCGTGCGCCACAATCGTCTAGGAGGCCGCTGGCTTGCGTCCCCACCGAAAACGCTTGCGAGGCACACGTATATAGTACAAAAATGGCGGTTTTTAAAAACCCGCATACACTAGTCCGCTGCTCGCGACCGTGAGCGCTCGCGTATTTTAATATTGTCTTTGTGTTTAGTCTTACTCTCGTGCACCACCATCATGTCGGGTCGCGGTAAAGGTGGCAAAGTGAAGGGAAAGGCAAAGTCTCGTTCCAACCGTGCCGGACTTCAATTTCCAGTGGGCCGCATACATAGACTTTTGAGAAAAGGGAACTACGCAGAACGCGTGGGAGCCGGTGCACCGGTCTACCTGGCCGCCGTGATGGAGTATCTGGCCGCCGAAGTGCTCGAGTTGGCCGGAAACGCCGCTCGGGACAACAAGAAGACCAGAATCATCCCGAGGCATCTCCAATTGGCGATCCGTAATGACGAGGAGGAGTTGAACAAGTTGCTCTCGGGAGTTACGATCGCGCAGGGAGGTGTACTGCCCAACATCCAAGCAGTCCTCTTACCGAAGAAGACCGAGAAGAAAGCCTAATTCACTCACTCACTCTAGTGGTGCGCACGGTGCACGGTGTTATGTGTGCTTGTGTTGTGTATTTGGTTTTCTTCTTTTTTTTTTGGTTATTATTTTTTTTTTTAATTAAAAGGCCCTTTTAAGGGCCACAAAATATTTCTGTGAACGCTTCTAAATTGCATAAAACGTTTCATTATGGTAGACGTCTTCAAAATCACAATATGACACTACTATACACACACACACACACACACACACACACACACACACACACACACACACACAGATCTATATTTTAATACAAAACAACAAAAAAAAAAAAAAGTTACACGTTCCTATGTTTATTAAATATTGTAAAAAAAAAAGAAAAAAAAAAAAAAAAAAAACAATAATAATAATAATACGTGTCGTGGCGCAGCGGCACGAAGTGTGACTGTAGAACCTACTGGTTGTGGGTTCGATCCCCACTCGAGATTCCATTTTTTTTTTCTTCGCTCTCTCTTTGTCTGAGTTCTGCCACTCAGTACGCAATGCTTCCAGAATTCGGTACAAAGTGGGGAACGGAGTGTCTTAACACTAGGCTCCGCCTGCCCACCCTTTCAATATAAAAAACAAAAAGAAAGAAGGTCACATTGACAACAGGAATGTTATAAAAATTGTCCAATAGGAATACGCACATATACATACATATATAAGTAATGTATATGTATATATATATATATATATATATATATATATATATATAAAGTATACGAATGCAAATATGAGGAGCACACGATACGCGCCGGAGTGAGGGAGGGAAACGGAGGGAAAGGGGGGGGGGGCTCTTTCGTCGCCACCCGTGCCCCGTTTTTCTTGGGCCGTACGGCGTTCGTATTGGTCGATTCCCTCTCAAAAGCTAGTGCTCGTCGTAAGCGCTTGTGCGTCCACAGAACGTGACTACAACCCGCTGCCGCAGTATTTTTTTAACAAACGTCCCGCACGCTCAGTGTGTGTGTGTGTGTATACATATCTTTCTTTCTCATCGATAGTGGTATACAATACAAACTAGTTATCATGCCGCCCAAGACTAGCGGAAAGGCCGCCAAGAAATCCGGTAAGGCCCAAAAGAACATCTCCAAGTCGGACAAGAAGAAGAAGAAGCACAAGAGGAAGGAGAGCTACGCCATCTACATCTACAAAGTGCTCAAACAAGTCCACCCGGACACCGGCATCTCCAGTAAGGCGATGTCCATCATGAACTCGTTCGTGAACGACATCTTCGAGCGCATCGCCGCCGAGGCGTCGCGACTCGCCCACTACAACAAGAGGTCCACGATCACGTCCAGGGAGGTGCAGACATCCGTGAGGCTCCTGTTGCCCGGCGAGTTGGCCAAGCACGCAGTCAGCGAAGGCACCAAGGCCGTCACCAAGTACACGAGCTCCAAGTGAAGTGGTCCGTCGAAGAGACGAAGTTAAAAATCGAATGCGCTCGCGAACGTGCCGTGTGACGGTGTGTGTGTGTGTGTGTGTGTGTGTGTATGGTGGTGGTGTTGTTGTTGTGCTAAAGTGTGCTGCGTGGTGGTGGTGTGCGTCTTCGTCTGGTATGCACCGGTGGTGTATTACTACCATACACTACGCATACGCCACCAACAACAGCATCGGCATCATCGGCATCATCGTCATCAACGGTCGTCGCGCGCATTCTCAAAAGGCCCTTTTAAGGGCCACTATATGATTCATGTTAAAAATAATTATAATACAGTTTCTCGCAAGACGTCTACCTCGAGTTAGTTAGTTAGTTTGAAGTATGCACGTGTGAATATATAGACTAATCAAAAAAAAAAAATAAAAAAAAAAAAAAAATTATAATAATAGTAATATATACACACGAATGTCAATCAACTAATGACATATTAATTAGAAAAATAATCATAATAATACAAAAAATTAATAATAAATTACTACATAATAATAATAATAATAAATGATAATTAGCACATAATTGATAATTCAATTCTAATCCTATCATTAATCCACCAGTTACGGCTACGGGTCAAAAAATAATAATAATAATAATAAATAAAATTTATATTATTTTCATTATAAATAAATATATTCCTATTTGATATTTATCATTTGATATGTATTGGCTGTTGTTTGTTTGTTCGTTCGTTCGACGAGATAGTCTCACCGCCCGACGCCCGTGCCCGTGCCCGTGCCCGTGCCCGTGCCCGTTCGCCTCGCTCGTTCCTTTTCGGAGCGTTTCGTTTCGCGCGCGCGAAAGGGACGACGGCTGCGCGATAGAGCGGAGCGGAGAGTGTAGTGTGTTGTTCATAAAAAGGCGGCCGGATAGTACACGATAAACAGACGTTCCGCAATCGTCAGTCAGTCAGTCAGTCAGTCAGTCAGTCGGTCGGTTAGTTATTTGGTTCCGTACAAGTGTTGTTTGTGTGTAAGAGAAACTAACATGGCTCGCACCAAGCAAACCGCCCGCAAGTCCACCGGTGGTAAGGCGCCGCGCAAGCAGCTCGCCACCAAGGCGGCTCGCAAGAGCGCACCGGCCACCGGCGGCGTGAAGAAGCCCCACAGGTACAGGCCCGGCACCGTCGCCCTACGTGAGATTCGTCGCTACCAGAAGAGCACGGAGCTTCTGATCCGCAAGCTGCCCTTCCAGCGTTTGGTGCGTGAGATCGCGCAGGACTTCAAGACCGACCTGCGGTTCCAGAGCTCCGCCGTGATGGCCCTCCAGGAGGCGAGCGAGGCGTATCTGGTGAGCCTCTTCGAGGACACCAACCTTTGCGCGATTCACGCCAAACGTGTCACCATTATGCCGAAGGACATCCAGCTCGCCCGCAGGATCAGAGGCGAACGTGCGTAATTGTAAAAAAAAAAAAAAAAATTTTTTTTTTTTTTTTTACAATTGCAACAACGACGACGACGATATTGCGCGACGATATCGTTATTATTGTTTATGTAACCAAAAGGCCCTTCTCAGGGCCACAAATTGTTCTGATATTTATATTTTGAGAGAGAGAGAGAGAGAGAGAGAGAGAGAGAGAGATTAATATAATAGTTTCAAACGTGTACAACGAATCGTCTATAATAGTATAAAATATAATATACACACACAAATAAACAACATACTTAAACATGCCTGAAACAAAAGGGGGGAGAGAGAGAGAGAGAGAGAACGATAATTAAAAAAAAAAAAAAAAAAAATGATGAAAGTATTTAAAAATAAATAAATAAATAAAAATAAAATACATACAGACAGATAATAAATAAATAATATATTAAATAATAATTATTATTATAATTTATAAATTGAAGTGTATCATCTGATATCATCAAATTGGAATTAGAAAATGAGAAGTTCAGTTTATTTATTATCATCATCATCATTATTATTATTATTAGTAGTAATATTATTATTATTATTATTCTTTATTATTATTATAAATCGTACTCTTCCCCCCTCCCCCCACCACAGACGAGTGTAGCCGACAACAGCCGAACGCAAAAGCATATAATGTAGGGTGAAATCCGATGTTGGTATCACAAGTATCAACCGTACGTTCGTAGTCGAACGTCTCCCCGTCGCTCGCGTGAAGTAATAAAGTAATACAAGTTTATAGTCGACATGACCGGTCGCGGTAAAGGTGGAAAGGGTCTGGGGAAAGGTGGAGCGAAGCGTCACAGGAAAGTGCTGCGCGATAACATCCAGGGCATCACGAAGCCGGCGATCCGTCGTCTCGCCCGCAGGGGCGGCGTCAAACGTATATCCGGCCTGATATACGAGGAGACTCGCGGAGTGCTGAAGGTGTTCCTCGAGAACGTGATCCGCGACGCCGTCACTTACACGGAGCACGCCAAGAGGAAGACCGTCACCGCCATGGACGTCGTGTACGCCCTGAAGCGGCAGGGGCGCACTCTGTACGGCTTCGGCGGTTAATAATAAAACTGAAGACCGCGAAGACCAGTACGCCGCCACTCTAGTGAAACCGACGAGAGCGAGAAGAATTGTGAAGTGTGCGGGGGTGAGTGGGGGCTGAGGGGTTGGTGTCTCTGTCTCCGTGCGTGTGTGTGTGTGTGTGCACGGACGCGGTCAGTGTAATCGTTTACATCTAGATTATGACACCCTCGAACCCGCCCGCCCATAATCTCTCCGTCTCTCCGTCGGCTTACTATTGTGGCGACAGAAAAAAAAAAAAAAGGCCCTTCTCAGGGCCGCACACATTTCAAAAGAAACAAATAAAATATGTTTCACGGCCACAAGGACGTCACGAACGTGTTGCCACCACTGACACGTTGACATTAGCAACGGAGTCTGTGGTAAACATTGAAAATCTTAATGATTTTATTATGACTATATGATATTACACACACACACACACACACACACACACACACACACACACACACACACACACACACACACACACACACACACACACTAGACACACTACACTCGAACGTTGCGAGAGTGAATGGTGTAGAAGAGGATTTACTAACTATTTACACATTTAGTACATTTCAGTAAATAAACAATTAATAATATATTACCTATATAGACACTCAATACGAGAGAGATTTAATGATGAGTGATTGATGCCTATTATTATTATTATGTACTCGTATGTATATACACACAACATTATAATTAATATTTGATTGTAGTAGTAGGAACGTTTGTAATCTACTAATAAGCAATCCCACTTGCAATATACAATTGTTAGCGTAGTGAACACATAATAACCATAAAATCCTACGTCGCGGTAAAGTGACGCACGCAGTCTCCTTTGATATGAAACGACCGATATGATGACCACGACGACGACGACGACGGCGGCGAAGTTCGATATCGAACAATATATATATATATATATATATATATATATATATATATATATATATATATATATATTGTTCATTTTATTTTTATTTTTTATTTTTTAAGTTTAAATTCTAAAAGAGGAAAGAAAAGAAAACAAAGAGAATATATTTATATATGTATATGTTAAATAATAATATATACACAGACACTCACCTCTGTAACAACACTCGGCGTACTCGACAACGGCGGCCGCGGTGGGCCGCTGACGCTGAGCGAGCCGGGCATCGCGGGTGTTTTACGATGCTCCACTTGGAGGTCCTCGAGGAGGTCGACGGGCGGTCGCACGGCGATCTTTCGATGTCTCCGAGCGGGCGGGTATTCTTCGCTTTCGATCTGTCGAAACGCATCATTGTTTCATTAAATTTTTATAGAGAAAAATAACTTTTAAACACGACCGGAGGTACGCACGTAGCACTTCGACGAATTCGACAGCTCGTATTTCATTCAAATCGACGCGTGCCATAGCTTTCGGGCGGCGAGCCGGTGGACAGGTTCACGGCGGAGGCCGTCACGGGTCGCGGGTCCGTCCCAATGTCTCGAATAATGTAAAAATTATAATTTTCTAGACGCCTGTTAGTGAAAAGTTTTAAGCGTTCGTACGAGAAAATGTCCAGCGACACCGCGGCTCTCCTCACGGTATCACTAACGCTCTTACTGCCACTAGCGACCTCTGCCACGCCAGTATCGTACAACGTAGTCCTCGCGCGCGCGATATATATGTGTGTATATAAACTATAATTCCCGCGTCGTCTCCGTTCATAACAATTTAGTTCTCTTTGTGAGTGGTGATCGTGTGCGCGTGTGCGTGTAATAATAAATAAATAAATAAATAAATAAATAAATAAATAAATAAATAAATAAATAAATAACAATAACAAAAACAATAATGGCCGACGCCGCAGTAGCATCAGAAGCTCCCGCTCCCGTCACCCCGGCGAAGAAACCAAAGTCTGCGGGCGCCGCCTCCGCCGCCGCCGCCGCTAAGAAGCCGAAAGCGAAACCGACCCACCCCAAGACCTCCGAGATGGTCAACAGCGCCATCAAGGAGCTCAAGGAGCGCAGCGGTTCGTCTCTGCAGGCTATCAAAAAGTACATAGCGGCCCAGTACAAGGTGGACGCCGAGAAATTGGCCCCGTTCATTAGAAAATACCTAAAGAGCGCCGTCGAGTCCGGCGCTTTGATACAGACCAAGGGCAAGGGCGCTTCTGGCAGTTTCAAACTCGAGTCCAAATCGTCCGCTTCGAAGAGCAAGCAGTCGGCGGCCGGCGGCGCCGGCAAGGGATCCTCCGCCGCAGCGTCCGGCCCGTCGTCGTCGGCCTCCGCCTCGTCGCGAACGAAGAAGGCGTCCGGAGCGCCCGCGGCGGCGTCCGCCGGCGGCAGGGCCGGCAAGAAAGGTGCCGCAGCAGCCGCCGCAGCGGCCGCCGCAGCGTCCTCGCCGTCCAAGTCCAAATCGAAGGCGGCGGCAGTGAAGGACAAGAAAGCGGCCGCTGCGAAGA
>JAJHJA010001510.1:0-19540 GCA_021202915.1 Heliconius himera | reverse complement strand
TTTCTTTTTTAGTGTAGAATAACATTTTAAAAATGTCAAAAATATTAAAATATAAAATGAAAATGTGATAACTAACAATTATTTTTAAGCCTACTTCAAAGGAAGTGTTTTTAATACTTTTAATTACATTACCAACGTTATTAATTATATTTTGTCACTATACATCTGATCGCCTTATCCTTTGTGTTTTTCGCATTTGTTAAAATATTTTAATTAAATTAAATATAACATTAATAATATAAAATCAAAATAAATAAATCAACTACACGCTGTATCCCGCACACAGCAGGGTAGGCAGAGGGAACCTAGTGTTAAGACACTCCGTTCCCCACTTTCTGCCGAATTCTAGAGGCATTGCGTGTTGAGTGGCAGAACTCAACGCCGCGCTTTGCCTCGACACCAGAGCGAAGAAATGGAAATATAAATTTAAGTAAATATTTCATCTCCTCGAGTGGGGATCGATCCCACAACCAGTCGATTCACTGTCACACTTTGTACCGCTGCGCCACAATTGGCCTCAATATAACAAGAACCTAGTACCAAATTAATAATATAAAATAAAAAATATATATATTTAAACAAATGTCTTTCAAGGTAAACGCTATAAACGAAACCCTCATCATTGTTTCGTTATACGAATTTAATAATATATTTTCAACAACTATTTAATTACAGTTTGGGTCTGAACTCTGATAGAAGGTATATTATATCAAAAATGTTAAACATGAAAGGTTTATTGGTGTCTCCTGACTTTAATATATTTTTGAATTGCACAGAGTGAGGCCAGTCGTGGCGCAGGGGCTCAAAGTGTGCCTGTAAATCGACTGGTTGTGGGTTCGATTCCCACTCGAAGAGATGAAATATTTATTTTCATTTCTTGGCTCTGGTGTCGAGGGGAAAGCGCACTCAACACGCAATGCCTCCAGAAATTGGCGGAAAGTGAGGAACGGAGTGTCTTAACACTAGTTTCCCTCTGCCTACCCTGCTGTAAGCGGGATACAACGTGCAGCTGAAAAAAAAACTATATATGTATATATAGTGCTTATTATTTGGCCTTAATTTTTAATTAAATATTCATATTGCTATGATCATAAATATAGACGTCATCATGGCACAGTAGAGCTGTGTCTGCTTGCAAACTAGGTGGTTGTGGTTCCGATATACTGGGAAGACAAAATGATTCAGTATTTTTACACATTTTTAAAGTGTTATTCCACAATTAGGAAAGAAAACTACTTTAGAAAACGTATAAAAATTTGAACGCAGCGGGACTCGAACCCACGCCTCCTGGAAACCGACCAGGCCCTCTGACCACTAAGCCATGCGAACGCACGTTTTCTAAATAAGTAAAATGATTCAGGTTCAGCGGTTCAACACGCAATATTTTGAATTTAACCGAAAAGTGTGGAATGCAGTGTCTTGACACTACGTTCTTGTTATATTGCTTTGTTCAGGCTGAAGCGTATTTGTAGTTAATATTAGCTAAAACAATATGATAATAAATATTTTACATAATACATTTTGAAATAGAAAAACGTCTACTTTATTATTCAATTACTTTATATTTCAAACTAAGCGTTACGTAAGATTACATCGAAAGATTCAAAGAGGGACGCCGCCGATTTACTTAGAACTAAAGCTAGAACTTTACAACTAAATGTTTTCCAATATTCATCTTTTTTACTGTTTATTTATATATTATGTTTATGACTTGTCTTCCAGTCAATTATTTATTAGTAAATATATTCTTATTAACACGCGTCCAAAGACTTGTAAGGACTTCCCTTTGTTAGAAATTCATCAGAAATGGTTTCAAATTTCTAAAGTAATGTAAATGTAAGATTATGTTGTTTTCTTAAATTATTATACATATTTTGCTTAAAAAAATAACCTATAAGAATAAAATTAATTATATTCAAAATATATAATTATATACATATATAATCTAATATTTATCCCGCACACAGCATTAGGCAGAGGGTGTAAAGCTAATTTTGAGACACTCCATTCCCCATTTGCCGACGAATTTTGAAGGTATTGTGTGTTGAGTAGCGGAACTCAACGCCGAGCTTTTTAACTTTCTACCAGAGTGAAAAAATAAAAAAAATATTTATAAATAATAATTAATTCCCTCGAGTGGGGATCGAATCCACAACCATTGCGTTACAGTCACACCCTTGTGCCCCTGCGCCACCGGCCTTATATACTTCTAATTGATATTTTTCAAATATTTTACGACATAAATAAAATAATTAACTAAAGAAGTTAACATTATATATGTATTTATATATATGTGTATAAAAATTAACCTTTTTAAAGTAAGCTAACAGTTTACTCTAGATTTGGCTGATGTGTTTTTGTAATACGGTGTGCTCTCTATCGCAATGTTCGAAGTTTTAGCTTCAGTATTATCATATAAACTTTAAGTTTTGCCCTATGGGAATGCTTTAAATTTTTTAGATCATGTGATGCTCAATAGTATTTTATAGTAAAAAACCATCCTTTTTGTATTTTCATTTTAATTATTGCTAAGAATATTTAAATTTATGATAAATAAAACAGCTTCACACTATATCCCGCACACAGCAGGGTAGGCAGAGGGAACCTAGTGTTAAGACACTCCGTTCCCCACTTTATATATATGATATTTACCGTAATTTAAAAACAGCCGTAAATTTTAGATGTTAATCGTAAAGTAACTCGCTAGTTACAGTTGAAAACAACGTGACAGTAAATGATATTATTAAAATACATACATATGTATATAACGGAGTTTAGTAGTGTCTCTTGAATTTGATAGTTGTAGGTTCAAACCTTGACTTGAATATTTCAAATATGCCAAAGGACTTCCACTCTGGCGTATTTGAAACTGTAATATAAGTCTAGCTACATAGAATCCCACCCTGGGTTGGGCATCTATTACAAAATGTCTCTATAACTGTACATATATATTATATTAAAAGAGGCCAATCGTGGCGCAGGGGCACAAAGTGTGATTGTAAAACCTGGTTGGACCTGGGACTGGTTGTGGGTTCGATCCCCACTCGAGGAGATAAAATATTTACTTAAATTTATATTTCCATTTCTTCGTTTTCGTTCTGGTGTCGAGGCAAAGCGCGGCATTGTATTCTGATATTCATCACGCAATGCCTCCAGAATTCGGCAGAAAATGGGGAACGGAGTGTCTTAACACTAGGTTCCCTAAGCAGTAATAATTAAAAACAAACCAACGGAACTCTGCCGCGATTTATACATATACATATATATATAAATGCAACATTTTTTCCCTTTTACCGTTGTGATAATTCGCTATAAATAACGTTAACGACGTACCGATATCTAGGCGCAGTAACTCCATTTCGCACACGTGTTTACAGCGAGAGGGCGGTCCATACATACATATACATACAATTTAACTCACAGTCACTGCATAGTAATTGTAGCATATTAAATATTGATATAATATCTAAGGTTTGCGTCACCCGGTGTTCCGTATATAGCTGGGAACAACCTGGGAACCTGGGAACCTAATGTTAAAATAGTTCTGTCCCCCCTTTCCGCAGAATTCTGGTGACGTTATGGTTTGTTATTTATTATTGATTGTCGTGTATTCTTGTTTGTATTGTGTAATTTCTTAGTATTGGTGGTTTTACTAAACGGCTAAAAACTCTATTTGTTTGTAGTATAGGTGAATATATTAGTAGTAAAACAATGTTGTAAAGTCATAAGAATATTATGGCGTATATAAATTTTTAAAGTAATTTGTAAATTTGACATAGCAGCGGCAGGCTAGCAGGTACCGTATTTTTTATACTTTAGTCTCATTTTCAACATCTACTTAGATGTTTTTTTCTCTTTGGCTACTATCAGTTGTTGGGATATTTATATAGATTTTTTTTTATTATTGTTGATTAAGATATATATATATATATATTATATATTAATGAATGCAAATTATTATTTATAACTTGAACTTTTAACCTTACTATCAGTTTTAGTAAGAAAAGAAATAAAAATCAATCTCACAATAGTATTATTCGAAATCTTGATGTGCCAGTCGTGGCGCAGGGGCACAAAGTGTGTCTGTAAAACCGACTGGTTGTGGATTCGATCCCCACTCGAGGAAATTATATATTTATTTACATTTATATTTTTTATTTATCGCTCTGGTGTCGACGCAAAACGTGAAAACTGCATAGAGTTCTGCCACTCAACACGCAAAGCCTCCAGAACTAGGCGAAAAGGGGGGAACGGAGTGTCTTAACACTAGATTCCCTCTGCCTACCATGCTGTGTGCGGGATAAAGCGTGAAGCTGATTTTTGATAAAAAATCGTATGCATGGTTTCATCTTCATATTTTATTCGCTTAATAAGCGAGTTGCTAATAATAACAAGAAATTCTTGTTACGCCGACTAGAAGCCAAATTATTAACTTATACAACGTATATAGTAAATGTGAAAGTTCTGTATCTTTTGATGAATTTACTCAATTATGCCAAAATTGTAACGTTTATTGAAAAGTGAATAAAACGATTTCATAGTCTAAATGTAGTCAACGTGGTGTTGGTTGTGGGTTCTATTCCCACTCGTGATAATGAGTTATTTGTATGAGTTATTTCCTGCTATGGTAAGAAGACAGACAACACAGCGTTTCGAAAATTGGGCAGAAAGAATCAAATCAAATCGTATCAAAATTTTTATATAATTTAAACTTGTACAGCAGTATACATAAAATAATATGAGAAAGGTTCATAACAAAAAATAAGAAAAAAAATAATTTTCTTTTCACGCAATATCAAATTGACTACAAAGTATATCTTACGATATTTAATTTTCCAGTTCAATAAATAATGTTTAAAAGTAAAATTATATACATACATCAGTTAATGTAGTACAAGGTTTATAAAACGTTGTTAAACGATGCTTATGAATATTTACTAATATGTATTTATAATAAACTAGCGACCCATATTGACTTCGCCCGCTTCATCTTATTGTTGGTTGTAGCCAATTTATAAAATTTTTTTACAAAAATTATAGCCTATGTTTCATTTTAACGTATGAGCTATATTATTGTTAAGTTTTATCAAAATACGTTAAGTAGTTTTTGCGTGAAAGTGGAACAAACATTCACATTTAAAATATTAGAAGGATATATTTAAAGGTAACTAGATGGATATTATATCTAAACATTGTTATAGAAGTGTCTTAACACTAGGTTCCCTCTGCCTACCCTGCTGTGTGCGGGATACATCGTGAAACTGATTTTTTATTATTATAGAATAAAATCATTATGTTTCTTTGAAATATAAGATCTAATGTGATCTTTAAATATATTTTGGAAAAGCAAAATACATTAAAAGATAACTATATAAAAATGGATAAAAAGGGTCCAGGTCATCTGGGGGTGGGGTTGCAGAGTGAGGAACCTCTTCTTCATTCACGGCGTCTCAAGCAATATAGAGTTCTGCTTAAAATCCAACAGATAAGCGATAACCTCTTCAAAGGTTGATCGAGGTTCATGAAAAAAAAATATTGCTTATAAAAATTTATAAAAAGAAACAACTTGATCTTTTCTTTAAAAAAAATTTTTTTCAATTGAATAACTCAGATCTAAAGGAAGGAGGACCACGATCTGTTGAGTTTCATTTTTTAATAAATGGTATACTCATGTACATAATACATACATAATTTGTAGTATATTATTATACCATAAATATTCTAGCCAACGTGGCGCAAGAGCTCAAGTGTATGACTGTAAGCGTGACGGTTGTGGCTTCGATTTCCACTCGGGGGAATGAAACATTTAATTTCTTCACTCTGGTACCTGAGTTAAGAAGTTCCACCAGTCAATACACAGTGCCTTAAAAATCGACAGAAATTGGGGAACGAAAGTATTTTAACATTAGGTTCCCAGGTTCCTTTTGCCTACCCTGCTGTGCGGAATACAATGTGAAGCTAAAAAGAAAATATTCTGATTAAATTAATTAATAGTCAAGTTTATCAGGCTGCGCTCAATGTCGTATTACAATAATCTTATTAAAACGAGAGTATTAAGACTTCAGCACAATAGTAGAGCTATTTAAATTTTATTAATAAAATACCAGACTTTTTACCTGTCTTATATAGAATCTTTTTACATATGTAATTCAATATAAATATATATTTTTTATGTAGACTTAAATAAGAAAACTAAAAAGTAATAGTTCAAATAATTCTTTTTTAGCTTCACGCTGGGTAGGTATTACAATGTTAAGACTTTCCACAGAATTTTCGAGGCATTGCGTGTTAAGTGCTTGCTAAGAAATAGGAATATTAATAAATAATAATTCATTTCCCCGAATGGGAATCGAACTCAAAACCACTGTTAAGTAATCTTTTTCTGAAAAATCACAAAGTTGTCGGTGTGTTGTCACAAGGTCATGATCAGGACATTTCCTAATTTTCTTCTGAACCCTGTATATTCTAAACATAAGCGTTGTTTATCTGTTTGAGTTTCGCCTGAGCAGAGGTAACATGGTCTCTGGAGGATAAGAACTCTATAACGTGTTGATTCATGTCTCCAAAACTTTACGCGTAATCCTAAACGTAAGACCATAATAAATTACTAATTCTTAACGACTTCACAAATTTTGGCAACTCACAAGAATTGTTAGACATATTTTTAGGAGTTCCTCATAGGCAATATGGAATTTATCTCAAGATTGTGTAATGGTATCAAGTTGATTTATTTTTTCAGCTTCATGCTGTATCCCGCACACAGCACGGGAGGTAGAGGGAACCTAGTGTTAAGATACTCAGTGCCCCACTTTCCGCCAAATTTAATATTAAATCTTCATGTTTACCATTCATGTTTTTTTGTCCCATGGAGAAGAGAAAATATTTCTTCTGTATCAACTGAACAAGATACGAACATTTAGGCATCGTTTTTGCTAATAAATGATATCTATGTATGTATTGTCTTCTCTTCTTTGTCGCTGAAATCTATGTATGCATTGTCTTCTCTTCTTTGTCTCTTACGTAGAGTCCTCACTTCGTTCTCTAACATTTTCTCTTACAATAATGTATTAAATAATAATAGATCTATCTGGCCACGATTTATACAAGCAAATAAATTATATTATTTATTTATGATTATATAAACTAAAAAAATGATTACATAAATCATTTCAACTTAAGAAATCGATTAATATTCTATTAACTTTCTCAATCATAATTTAACTTTAGTTAAACGATTTATTAAGTATTTACAACGATCTTAAGCCATAAAACATTTATAAGTAAATATTGATTTTATTCTGACAGATGTCAAATAAATAACAATTTAAAAAAACAGATAATATATTTTAAAATTTGGACAAAATAAAAGCGCCCCTAATAAATATCATTAGAGGTCAATCTGACGTTTTAAAGATGTTTCGTTAAGTTTTTTTGTTGCTTTGTAAGTCATGAACATCGATTTCTTATAAGCAGGTGTTGAATTCGTTATCGAGTCGTTGACACTTACACCACGTGACATTGAGTACTAAAAATAATCACTTACATTGCTTTCAGCACTATACGTCACGTCACGTTTGATGTCACTTCGACTGCTTTTATAATTATTTAATATTTTGTTAATTTAATTTTCTGATTTCTTATATTTTGTCCGGCGTTGAGTTTCGCCACTCGACACGCAACGCCTCGAAAAATTCAGTGGAAAGTGGGGAACGGAGTGTCTTAACATTACTTTTCTTAACTATTTTAATTTTCTGATTTATTATTCTTTTTTTTTTTCAATAAATCTCCCTAATTTTGATTTATACATACTAATTTTAGGCTAACATTGTCAAAAATAAATATTTTAGGTGAAGATTTAATAGTATATAACAATAAAGTTCTATTTTAGTGTTGGCAGTATAAATAAAACTATTATTCATTTCTCTATCAATAACACTTGTGATGTTGCGAACTAGAATAATCCAGTGATTTCATCTTATAAATGCAAATACGATCATGAACGATTCGTGAGTCGATTATTTGTAATTTTTTTATTAATAGATCTAATAGTTTATTTGTAAATGCTTATTTTAATTAAACAATCTTTGATAAAAATATATTTTGGTCATAGTGGCCCAGGATATGACTGTAAGCGCGACGGTTGTGAGTTCAATTACCACTGGGGGGGAATGAAATGCATAATATTATTATTTCCTTGGTCTGGTCAACACGCAATGTCCAAGAACTCGACGGAGAGTGGGGAATAGAAGCGTCTTAATGAGAACGTAGTGTCTTAATACGTTCACAAGTTCTGCCAGAACAAAACGCGGCGTTTAATTCCGCAACTCAACACGCAATATCCGGAATATGGAATATCAAAAATGAACCACAGACAATATTAACACTAAGCTCTACAGTATGCGGCATAAAAATGAAGCGTGAACCTAAAAACACTACATAAAGACTAGTATTTTATGACCAAATTACACAAACGCTTGTTGAGTCATAAAACATTCTTTACTATTTTGTTAATAAATACAAAACATACAAGTACCTACTACTAAAACGTCTTGGAACTGCTTTCATTGTTTGTCGTTCAGGTAAAAAGGATTGTCCTTTATCTCCTCCCATCCAATCTGTTCTTTAGATTTTTGTTGCATCAAAAAATTTCAAGTGAAGCCCAGTTGTGTTTTTAGATAAAGATTCCAGTACAAGCCGCATTTTGATAAATTAATATTGTTATAGCGGAACGGAGTGTCTTAACACTTGGTTCCCTCTGCTTACCCTGCTGTGTACAGAATACTGCGTGAAGATGATTAATATTCTTATATCGCTATTATTTAGCTCCGGTACCGAGACAAAGCGCGGCGTTCAGTTCCGCCATTAAATACGTTATGACACCAGAATTTGGCAGACTCCAGAATTTCCCACTCCTTACTCTGCTATCTGCAGGATAAGCAAAAAAATATATATTTTTCTATTATTGAAAATATTACTTTTATCCGTATAAATTTAACTATGTACGTAGCTTTAAATTTAATTATTATATTTTTCGCGCAAACAAACACAATTCTGTTGTAATTCCTTTAAACTTGGTCAACGACCTTATAATATTGTATGACTGTTTAACTTATCTACATATATACCTATTACTCGAAATTAATATAGGCAGAATAACTTAAAACCGTTGCCTTTTAAAGATTAAGCAATAAAGAGAAGTATTGTATGTATTACACGTTTTGAATATAAATGAATTCAATTAGAATTAGGTGGATTGTTTAAATTGAAACTTTGATCAGGAATAACTCTCTATTAGAAGCTAATTGAATCTTGATGTGATTATAAATCGTTCATTGAGTCTAACTGTTGTGTATAATCTGGATATAGCTATCACAGATATGATATGTGCTATCAGAAATCAAGGAAGGATGGGAAGTTTGCGTTTTTTAGGGTTCCGCACATCAAAATTTAGAAAACCTTATGGATAAATTTGTTGCGCGTTTTTTCGTCTCTCAAGACCATTTATCTCGAGGTCGCGTGGAGGTATCAAGCTGATATTAATATCATATGTTGAGACCTATCATGATCTCTTTAGTTAAATTCTCTTTAATTAGCTTCTAAGTCAACGCAATCAAAAGATACGACCATTTATGCATCGATTTTGCTGTATTTTGTGTGAAATTCGCTGCGTAATCAAAATCTACAGTATATTTCCCTACAGTTACAAAATGTTACATGATGTGAGAACTCACGATAGAAATAAAGACAAAAAGTGAAATATCTGGTATGGAAGCCTTGATAGATGTTTCTTATTTCTTTATTATATATTCTTTCAGTTTATCTATTACGTATTGATGAATAAGGTGCTGTAACGGACGTAGCCACTTCGTAAATTTAGCTTTGAAGAATTAAACAAGTGTAGGAAGGAGTATAAATCATCGAACACAACGAGACCGCTGTGACTAATACAATAATGATAAGGCATGACGAGTCCCAGTCAAAATGACATACATTTTACAATAAAATCTGAACTATATTTATATATATGTATATATTGCTACGTACATATAAATATAGTACGTATATACTCGTATACAATGCAGTATTCGACGGAAAAAGGGAAACGGAGTGTCTAAACACGAGGTTCCCTCTGCCTACCCTGCCGTGTGCGGGATACAGCGTGAAGCTGATTTAATTTTGATTTGATTTATTCCTACGTATTTCTGAATGTACAATTACTTTATATTTAGTTAGTCAACAATAGATCTTTCTTGATATTTGTACGAGGTAGTCTGTTTATAGAAAATAAGGAGAATATACAGTGGAATTTCTATTAGTATCCCGAAATAGTGAAGTTATTTTCATACAAATACTTGCCATTTTATTGTTTTTAATCGAAACATTTAATACATAAGTATTTATCAGTTTTCGTATATTTATAAAAAACTTGATATTGATTATTCTGTGCTTTATTTGAAATACACATAGTATATTTAGCTACAAAACATACATATAATTTCATTTAAAATTAAACTTCGTCTCTATGTAGAGATATTTAATGTACAATATATATATTGGCATAGACTCTACAATTATAATACAATTTTACTGATAGATATAATTTAGTATTAGTGAGTTTTACTATCGAAAATCTCTATACTGAAAGTAAAATATAGTAGAGTTAGTACTGTTTTCCAGTATAAATTATTTCTGAAAATACAATTTTTGGTACTGGCAAAGTATTTAAAACGTATTACTTATAGATTTCAAAAAGCCCAAATAAAACATAAGCCGCTACAAACATTCAATCACCGTTCACTTAATAAGCGTAAAAAGTTGATGGAACTGTCACTAAAATTTTTCAATAATCAAGGCCCGGCCGACTGCTGTGCGGGCGAACAGTGCGCACTATAACAATATAACGATAAACTCTTATTCTTAAAGCATTAAAGTCTAAAATCCAATAACACGTTAAACGAAACATATTTTGCCAGTATCGAGATACTTATTACGTAGTATTAGAATCTAAATTAAAGTAAATTATCAAATTTAAGTAAGTAGAAAGCATTTGTGCCTCGATCCGTTCGTGTGCGCTCGGGCGTCGTCGGCCGTCCTCGTCCAGTCTTTGTTCGTTCCCGTTGGATTGTAACGTTCGTTTCTTTTCCAACGATAATGTAAACAAACTATTTTGTAATCGTTGTATCTTGACTCGGCGTGATTGCGGTTATAGATTCACTAGCTATTGGTTACTTATTGTTAAATAGAATTAGATTTGTATAAAAATAGTTATAGAAACTATTGTAACTTTTGATAGCTATTAACCTATTAAACTGATAAATATTCATAGCTTTAGTTTGATCATACTCTACTGTTACTTGAAATACACTAGCATATTTAAAAAGAAATAAAAATTAAATTAGCTTCACGTTGTATCTTCAGCTTCAGGTAGAGGGAACCTAGTGTTAAGACACTCCGTTCCCCACTTTCTGCCACGTTCTAGAGGCACTGAGTGTTGAGTGGCGGAACTCAACGCCGCGCTTTGCCTTAACACCAGAGCGAAGAAATGAAAATATAAACGTAAATAAATATATCATTTCCTCAGTGGGGATCGAACCCACAACCAGTCGATTTTACAGTCACTGCGCCACGACTGGCCTCATATCAATATTACTTTATATGAAATGTTACTTCGTCTCTATATAGAGTCAATTATTATGTTTAATATAAATGCAAAGATTTTTACTATTATAATAACATGATTGTGTTTCACAATTATATTTGATCATAATTACTTAATAGCACCTTCGTAGTGATTAATTAATTAATTATTACAACTGGACTGCTGCTCTATCGATTTTGACACTGGTCAATGATCATGAAGGTGGTTTAATTGCTGACTCTAAACAATATAATAATATTTTTAATCAGCTTCACGCTGCATCCCACACACAGCAGGCAAAGGAAACCTAGTGTTAAGGCACTCCGTTTCCTTTTTCCGTCGAATACTGGATGCATGGCGTTTTGAGTGGCGCAACCCAACGCCGCGCTTTGCCTCGAAAGACCAGAGCGAAAAAATTAAAATATATCTAAATTTAAATAAATATTTCATTTTCTCGAGTGGGGATCGAACCCAAAACCTGCGGCAGGACTAGCCTTAATATTTTTATAACAATCATTATATTAATTTTATGCATATATAAATGTAAGTTTGTTTGTACATAACTAAAACAAACTAAAATACACACTTAATAGTTAAATTGTAATTAGTTAATAACTCTTTGTTAATCACTATTACTTAGATATTTTATATTGTCTTTATTTAGCATTTCAACCTTTAAGTTAGTCGTTAAGTAAAAAACAAAAGGCTTAATGCCTTGTTTTTACCTTTCAAATGTTTTATTATCGACCTTATAAGGTTTTACGATATGAATCATCATCGCTTCTTTGAAGTAACTACCTGCTTATAAAACATAGTCTTTAAACTGTACCGAAAAGCAAAAGGGTCACGTAGTACAATGGATGGTATGGAAAATGAATTGAACGTTTGGAATCCAGTGAAACCGGAATACAGTGTTGTACTGTAAACGCGGCGGTTGTGGGTTCAATTCTCACTTGGAAAAATTACATATTTAATATTCTAATTTCCTTGCTTTGGTAACAAGACAAAATGCGTCATTCCGCCACTAATGTTACGAAAATTCAATGAAAAGGGGGAAACGGAGATCTTAACTCTAGGTTCCCTCTGGATATCCTACTTCATGCGGGATACAGCGGGAAGCTAAAAAAAAAATCTAGTATAGGTACTATTAGTAATGTCTCACGTACACAAGTTGTTTAAAAACATTTACAGATCAACTGCGTACTGTTTGTGTTGGAAATATTCAAACAAAACAATAGTGACGAGAGTACACTTAAAATAGCTCATTTATAATATAATATATACCTAATATCTATTTAGAATAATATTTATATACTTCGTCCATTGTAGCGCAATGGGACAGCGTATGTAAACGCGATGGCTGTAGGTTCGATTCTTACTCGAGGGTTAAATCTTTTTTTATTATTCAACACGCAATTTCATTGAATTGTTTAAATTTCCTACTATACGGGGCAGAGTGTGAAGATGTTATTTAAATAAGAATTTTTAGTTTAGATCAAACAAAAATAAAAGTCAATATCTCTATACTAATATACTATCTATCTCCCATTATACAGTTATTAAAGTATCTCGTTTCTCTAGTTACGGCTCACTTTCCCAAACTTTAAAACCAAAACTATTATACGTCCATCAGTGAAAGCTGTTCAAGGTATTGTTTTGACATTTAAAAAGTTATTATAGTATTAAAATTCTCGTTTAATTTATGAATTTTTTTTTAATAATATTTATTTGAATGTAATTGTTATCTGCGAACGTCACGGTGACTACTTAATGATAAGAGATAATCAGAAAAATAATGTCAAACCACCTCGGCCGCAACTTTAAAACTTTATCGGTGTATTTTTAGGTTTTTAGCGTAGTTTGTTTTTAAGGTGTACTAATATGTAAACATTGAAATTTCTTAGATTATAATATTTTGATAGCTACTACGTTTTAGCATATGACGTTACGCATATATTGTTTACAATATAACGCAAAATGATAAGGCCAGCCGTGGCGCAGGAGCACAAAATATGATTGTAAACGCGACGGGTTGTGCGTTCGATTCTCACTCGAGGAAATGAAATATCCAATATTTCCATTTTCTTTCTTCTGGCGCGGCGTTGAGTTCCGCCATTCAACCCGCAATGTTTACAGAATTCGGCGTAAAAATGGGAAACAGAGTGTCTTAATACTAGGTTCCCTCTTTCTACCACTGTGACACTAAAAAAAAACAACACAAAAAACTTGTTTACAACAATCTATTGCCCTTTGATATAAAAAACATAATTGTGCTGTCCAAGTCCTATTGCGAAGCGATATTCCAAATGTCAGGTTAACATTTCGCACGTGCCTCCGCTCCAACTTATTTAAATATAATGGAGTCTTGAGTCTTCCAGCCATCATCTCTATTAAAAGCATCGATTTACCGAGCGGAATGAGATCGCACTACCGTCTGTAAATATGGGTCGGCTGGCGACTAGACTTGCCCGTGCTGGTCCCAGAGCAGGTACGGAATGACAATAGGTGCCGAACCATAACCGGATGGATTGACAGACTGACATTCCGTTAGTTGTTTTAAAATCTTTGTAAATTAATTTTAACTTCCTTTATAGCATGACGTTTAAAAATTAAAGATATTGCCGAATCGTGCCGTTTTTATTTATATAACTAAACACTGCCTTTTACAGGTACAAGCTTATTACAAAAAAGTAAAAGTATAAAATCTATAATATTAATTATTTCTCCATACCTTACATTGACGTCTAAAGTAACATAAAACAATTAATTTTACGTAATCACGATCGCAATAGTCGAAATACGTATTGCAGAAACGATCTCTATAGCCGAGGCAGTGTCGCGTGGCGCGGAAGTACGGGGAGCGGTGCGGCCTTGCGCGGCCGCGCGCCGAAGGTGAAAGTCTTATTGAGCCTCCAACTAACATCCTCCTATATTCGGGTTAAATAGTAACATAAACTTGTTTTGCATCCTTCTATTATATTGTAGAGTAAATTTAAATAAAATTATATTATATAAATGCAATGCTTCCAGAATTCCCTATGCTTCTGCTGTGTGATGATTTGATTTAAAATACGCTCTAAACTCGAAACTATATTCCATAGCAAATTTTCCAGAATTTACTCCAATTCCAGATAACTATCAACCGTCCAAAATATATTCTTAAAATTAAAATAGTATAACATACAAGTGAATCGCATTTAGTCGGTTAACGTCTTCACGACTAAACAGTTTAATCGGATAACCTTCACAAAACAAGTAGTACTAGGTAATTGTAAATAATAGTAGTAATATGAAGTTTATTATAACGCAGCGCAGTGCACCTTCACGCATGATTGGATGTGGCGATTCGAGGGTCGGGCAGCTGCTGACACCCTGTTGGCTCTCATTCAAATGAAAATCTATTGTAATGTACAGGATGCATTAAACTAAAGATATGAGGACGTCTTAATGTCTACGTCTTAAATATGACAAGATGTGAGACTGTGACTGTGAAAGTAACACAAGGCTAGTGGCAAGAAGAGATAAATATTAAATTAAACTTTGAGGAACGTTGAGTTTTTAACTGCAAAACAATTTTGTTGGTTATTAAGTGAATACTGAATGAAATTATATGAAATATGTACTTTAGATCGTAACTAAAATGTTTACAAATAATAATAAAATGTTATCGTTTAACAATTCATCATAGAAGGTGCTCGCGGATTTTATATTTAGTTTGCGACTACCTGCTCTTATCCCGCTTTATTTGAGAGCGCATAGCACAAACAGTCCTTGCTATATTTTTGAATATTCAGCAAAGATTTATATAAAAAAAGAATGTTCTATTGAAAAACACAACAATTTTTTCAGCTTCCTGCATATAGCAAGGTAGGCAAAGGGAACCTAATGTTAATACACTCAAAGTGTTGCGCGTTGAGTGGCAGAACTGAACGCCGCTTTTTGCCTTGTCACCGGAGTGGCAATCGAACCCACAACACTCTTGTATCCCTGCGCCTTGACGGCCTCATAAAAACAGAATCTTTTAAATAGACTAACACAAATCCTTTATATAAAGCAAACATATATTATATTTTTATACAGCTTTATTATATTCAACTTTAAAAAAAAACAAAAATGCATCTTTGCTGCCGCAATAAGAGACAAAGGAATGCGTGGAGCCAAGATGAACTAATCTCGGTAACAAAGCTCCTAAATCAAAAAATTCGACTCTTCCTACTAAACTACAATAAAGTCATTTTGTATAGAAATTTTTAAATTTTAATATGGACTTGAAAGATTTACTAGCATTGTTCAAAGTAATGTGTTAATAGATATTTTTAAAAATAATAATTATGAATATTATATTAATAATAATCCGTTCAAAAATAATATAATATTTATATTAAAATTAGCTTTGAATTTGTAGTTAGTTTTTTTAGCTTAAAGCAAAAAGAGAGAAGGCGATTTTTTGTTAATTTAAACAAGTATTAGAAAATTGACGACGTATTAGCCATCTGTTGTTTGAGCAATAGTGGGTGCGTATTAAACGATAAAAACCTGTCCTTCTTGAAGCTTTACAGAGCGTACTGTTTAAAATTTTTGCTTTTTACAAAATCGTTACAAAAATTATCTTTAGATATAATTAGCACAGAAAAAATAATTTTAATAAATAGTAGCTTTTAAATCATTTCATGATTTAAAATGTTAATTGAATAAATCTAAATATTGCTCTTAATAATTACTAAAATAATTGTTTTGTATTATTAATCATTTGTAACATGAATTCTGTTACAATTAGTTATGTATTCACAACCTTGAATATAAATTGAACAATCACGATCGCACATCACTCGAACCTAACAGTTTCATTATACTCCTGGGAACCTGGAATTAAAAAAAAACTAAGTTTCTGACAAAACCCAATTTCAATATCACCAAATTTACAAATAAAAAAAAAAACAAACTGTCAACTTTTACTAGTATCAATAATTAGTTATAATATATAAAGGTCACTATTAATAAAAAATTAAATACTAATATATTACAAAATATAATAGATAGGTGTCTGTAAAGGGTAGTATAGCCCAACCCTTAGTTCCCCAGCACGCCCTCTAGCCCGAGTATCCGAACGGAGCAGCCATTACACGCGCGGACGGGCGGATGGCTCAGTTTGGCGCGAGAAGCCGAATGGTGCACACGTGTTACAAGCTATGTGATTTGGATAGTGAAGTTGATTGTTTCATGTGATACATCTTGTTGGTTGGCATTATGTTCGAATTAAGCGCCTTTGTAAATACTTAAGTGGACTCCTTAAGTTTGGACTGGTTTATTATTATTATTATTTTTTTTTAGTTTCGGAAGTGCCCTTTGTTAATTGATACAGGTAATTTGTTGTGTTTTTTTATAATAACTTTTTTTTTATTAATTATCTGTGTTTGGTGGATTTTTTTTTGTTTTGAAAAAAAAAATGCGTGATTTTCGATGATTTCATTCGTTTTAAATATTTTTAATTTTAGATTTTTTTAATTCCATTTCTTTGTGCAATTTTCTTTGTAAAGTTCTAAATTATTGTGTGTAAAAATTTTACGTTTCCTAACCATCTATGTGATATCAAACGCCTACACTTGACCTAAGCCCTTTTAAGTTTAGATATTAGTTTAAATATCCAGCGCAAATGGATTGAGCTTCGAATGAGGTCATAAAATACTTTATAGTCCACATCTACATCCTGAGGCGTTAGAATAAGATGTTAGCCATTATTTTTTTAAATACGTATTTAAAAAGTTCATTCATTGACAATATTATATATTTTTTTTTATAAAACCGCCACGTTTGTAACTTCTACCTGAGCAATTGTTAAAAAAACAGCGCTCTCTTTCACTCGTAGGAGAATAGCGCATAGCGACCTATTCTGGGATCATCAAAGAACTTCAAATTCATCAACGGTTCTACAGAATACTTTTTCAGCACATTTCCTAAATATACTAATTAATTAATCAAATAAAATAATTTGACTATTATATAACAAAAATATTATATTTAAAAGAATCCAAAACGATATATTTATAATGTTATGTAATTACGAAAAGAAAAAACGTAAATTTTCTATACACTTTCTATTGTAGCGTTCTTCGTTCGAACTGTTCAAGTAAAAAAATAAATCTTGATATTTGCTTAGTATAGATTAAGAAATCTAACAATTACATTTACAAATAGCCTTGACCAAATCCCCTGACATAAATTTTTACTTTAGAAGGAAATTGATTTGAGGCTTTTCTTTGAAGTTGTCATCACGTCACGTCTGCCACTTAGGCGTGGTGGGAGACGGAATGTTATTTATGATAGTATAGTAATACTAGTAGTAGAATCTATTTTAAAAAATGCAATATCACATATATTTTACACGTATACAAAATTTTAAAGTTTATTATACGCTAAAAGTTATGGCTTACAGCCACGCAAGTAATACATCGAACTCGACTAATAACTGTTTATTCAGCCGTTTTTTTATCTTATCAACGGAATAAAGGCTTAATAATTCAACAATCAATCCTATAATTCTGAAACACTTAAAACATTTTAAAAGTCATGTAAAATAAAATAGTAACCGAAGAGCTATTTACTGATATAAATTCTAGTTATAACTTTAGAAGTTGAAGGTCAATATGTACAAAAATATCAACTAAATCTTTCATATTTAGATTTTCTTCACTGTTTTCCTTGTTAATTGCTTATTTAAAATTAAGATTTGCTATAACTTGAAGATACTCATAAATAAATAAATCACCTTCACGCTCTATCCCGCACACAGCAGGGTAGGCAGAGGGAACCTAGTGTTAAGACACTCCGTTCCCCACTTTCTGCCGAATCCTGGAGGCATTGCGTGTTGAGTGGCAGAACTCAACGGCGCGCTTAACCTCGACACCAGAGCGAAGAAATGGAAATATAAATTTAAGTAAATATTTCATCTTCTCGAGTGGGGATCGAACCCACAACCAGTCGGTTTTACAGTCACACCACGTGCCACTGCGCCACGACTGGCCTCTTGAAGATACTCTTTTGAACAAAAACTATTTTTATAAATCGGCATTAATTGATTTTGACAATTTTATTATTCTTTAATTATACTTCCAGATTGCCATGTAATACCACGCGTATCTCCCAAATCAAGGCCATTTTCTATTACCACAAAATGTTATTACCTCTGTGATATATATCTTTTCGGTGACAAATTCTGGAAATCTTGATCAAAAACAGAATATTATTTGTCTTGAATTAAGACGTTTAAATATGATAGAATGAACTTTCGAAATAATTATAGGAAGGAAGTGCAATCTTAGTCATCATGTCACCGAGGACATTCTATTTTAGGTTCTCTTTTTTGTTCTAAACACGTGTACTATAAAAAAAAAATTGGTCTTGGTCGGTTTCCAGGAGGCGCGGGTTCGGGTCCCGCTACGTTCAAATTCTTATACGTTTTCTAAATAAATATTTTTCTTTCCTAAGTTTGGATTAACACTTTAAAAATGTTAAAAAAAATAGCTACTACGTGAACTATGTCTATTCTATAGGTTGCTCTAGCCATCAAAGAGAGAACTATAATATAATATTATTCAATGTGGTAAAACAAATTACCCAAAATTTACATGTTTTCAATTTAGTTAGTACAAACTCATATTAATATAAAGAAATACTTACGGTTTCGCACTTAACGTTGATTTTCTACTATAAATTAAGTAATATACGCAGTCAATAACTCCTGAGCGTCGACTGCCATGCCATTACCCGTGATTTATTTGCGATGCATTGTGTCCATTGTCTATTGTGGCCTATTAACTTTATACGTGCTTATACAAAGCGAGCAATGTATATTACATAGTATATGGTAATTCCCATTTGCATTCTTAACAAATTTCGCAGTAA
>JAJHJA010001509.1:0-30343 GCA_021202915.1 Heliconius himera | reverse complement strand
TGTTTCCAAAAATGAACTCTGAGATTTATACATTATGCAACTGATGTTCAACATAACTTAGTACATCTGAGACTACAGTAGAATAACAAATTTTCTTATATTTGGCTGTATTTTTATAAAGACAGCCATTTTATTGAGCAGTTCAGGAGTTGTGACATGCCAAAGGACTACTTTTACTTTTTGTGGTTTGTTTTTGTTGTTTTAACAAATTAATTTTAAATATTTCTTGCTGAAATTGGGTGACCAGCTTAAAAACTTATAATACTATCTAAATTAAATGAAACATCAAGAAAATTTATGAATATTTTGTAACTATTAAGTGATGACATCGAGTTACCCAATTTTTGTAGAATCATCCATATATATAATACAGCCTATAAGAAAAGAAAAGGGACGATCTATAATATATATTTTTTCAATTAGAACTAGTAGATCCTAAGATTAGCGCGTTCAACCAACGAACTTCAGCTTTATGGTATTATTAAAAATATATATTTTTTGCAAAAAAATGACGAACACTCAATACAATACATTGATCAGATATTTTATTTTTATTAACTCTAAAATAATATTTACATTTTTCAAAAACATAATATAATTAAATAGAAACGTAACATTAATACAATATGCTATTGTGAACAAATGAATGGACTAACAAACTAATTTCACAACGGCGACGCCCTCTATCGGACTAGGCACTTTTTAATATGAACGTATTACTATTGGAATTCTGGCAAGAATTATAAAATTGCAAATATAATTGAAATAATTTCATTCTAAAAAAAATAGTTCAAAAGATTTTTTTTTTTTAAATATACATATATTCCACAAAAAAATATATTTATAATTGAAAAAAAGGGAATAAATTTTCTTGCAAACATTTATTTTTTTGTAGAAAATTATTTTTTTTTCAGATAACATGAGTTTTTTTTAATGAAATTTATAATACATTTTGTTATTTTTATTGGTATAAGTCAAAGTTATACTAAATCGCCGCTAGTCCGATGACGCCAGATACATCATTAGGTATTTCTTTAAGAAAAGTAATGATATCCCCAGTCTAATATTTGCTGTATATAATTTCTAATAACTTTATAGAAGTAAAAAAAATGTCGGTCTGTTAAACTTTCATTCTGACTCACCTATTTGAAAGATCAATAAGATTTAAAAATTCTGTAATTTATGTGCAATTTATTTATTTCCAGCTATGTTTATAAATTATTATTTTTTATTAAAATTTTATGTTGTATGTATCTGGACCTATTCGTTAACATTAAAGTAAAATTTTATAATTTTTTTTTAAATTAATTCGATAAATACAATGTTACCTCGCCTTTCTTCAATCAAATTGAAACAAAATTGGATTTTGTTTTTAATTAATGTCATAATCTATTAAAATGTATGAAAAAAAAATTAGAGAATACCTATTAAATTCATATTAAAAAAGTACCATAATCGTTAAAAAAATATATGTAAAACATGTCTATGACTACTAAACGAAAGAACACATATAACCTAAAAGTATCTTAAGTTGAATTAAGTATCTTTATTGTTAAAATTAAAAAGTAAATAAAAGTTATATTAGATTGGGGATTATCCTGGAAATTGTTGTATTTCATACCTTACACATATAACGATTCTAAAACAAATCATTAAAAAAAAATTACTATACTTATGTATAAAAAGAAAATTTTACAAAACTACAACCACACATGTTAGTTACTAACATTTGTTTAGAGATATTTCATCGTTATTGGCCTAAATTTTGAATACATACAAGAGATTCACACCCTTTCCCATATATGTATATATATATATGATATTTAAGTGTTTCTACAAAATGTTTTAGAAATTATTTAATTATTACTATTATAGAAAAATTAAGTTATATTGGTCAAAACTCATCACAACAACTAACTAAAAACACGAAATTCAATAAATATATCAATTATAAATAATAATAATTTAAATTGAGCTTCAATAATTACTTTTTATGTATTTAGATGAGAATTCTAAGCGATTAAAAGATTTATTATAAACACTTTTTTGTATGAAAAGGGTTGTCACTTCAAATCTATTTGGTATTTTTATTTCAAAACGTAAAAAAAAATTATACATTTCATCTAGCACAACTAGCATCGTTCTATATGATTATTATTACAAAGTTAAAGTTGCAATATTAATAATTGAAATACAATTAATAATAAAATGTCAAAATTATATTTGATTAAATACTTTGGTTGTGGATTCCCACTCAGAAGAAACCATTTTTTTTTCTCCGTTCTGTTAAGACAAAATGCAGTGGTAAGTTCCTTAATCCAAACCATTAACTGTTAAAGGGGTAGCATATGAAGAACAGAGTGACTTACACTAAGTTCTCTCGACCTACACCACTTGTGTTTATGTTTTTGTTATATGACACTAATATTTAAGGGTTAAATAAATTATGTGGCCAGTGTGGCGCAGGTGGGCACTATCAACATACATATATGGAGTATATGGGAAAGGTTAAATCTGTCATTTTCTTAAATACATATTATTTTTCTGTAATTGTGACTTGAAACATTGAAACATTCATCATATAAAGTTGAAAAGTGGACACAACGCTAAGGACACCAGTTCGATTCCACATAGAAACAAAACAAGAGAGGCTTGAGGCTAACATCAATATTGCGTACATTTCACTAAGAGGAAAACTAGTGACAATAAACATTTTATGTACAAATCAATATTATACCATATTATATATATATATATATATATATATATATATATATATATATATATATATATATATATATATATATATATATATATATATATATTCTAACAGACAGATAAAAAAAACATTTAAGCTAGCTGTGAATCGATTATGGGATCGTTATCGACATTCGTTTCAAAGGAGTCGAGTATATCCAATTACTCGTATATTCGAAAATCGATACCGATATCGATTACAAGCGAGAAATCGCATGAACAACACGTAATTAAGACTAAAGTGAATATTTCAAAACAGTTATTGAACACGTAGATACGACGACACGTATAGTTAAAAAATTGACATACAGTAAGTATTTCAGAAAACGTATTAAAAATTCGAACGGGTCTCGAACCTGCTCCTTCAACGAGATGCAGGTTTAAGTCCCACTACGTTCAAATTTTCAGATGTTTTCGGAAACATTAAATTATCCTTGGTATAGAGAAATGTTAAAAATACGACATACCAAGTTGAATTCCCATTGATTTGCGAATATTTAATACATACACATCCAAGTAAAATCCAAGTGTCGCCAGGCGTTGAATATATAAATAGTAAGTACGAAGAAATTTTATGTTTTATACAACATAGACTATAGACATATATTTTATTGTCAATATATAAAAACAAATAAATAGATATTTAAAAACTTGAATGAACCATGTTTTGGTTAAAATACATACATAGCTTCACGCTGCATTCCTAGCGGAGTAGTCAGAGAGGACGCAGCGCCAAATGCTACGGTTATAATTAAATGTATTTATAATTAAATATATTTGCTTTCATATGATTCAAAATAAAGTATAATGATCAAACGCCTGGCGTAAAGACAACATCCATTTTTTTATTAAAACACTTATCATTTAAAAAACTTTTAAAATCGACACAACAATTTATTCTACGGATTTCATATAAAAATCGCCCGTTCAAATATTACAAATTATATGACAATCTAAGTATAATAAACAATTTTTTGTCAGTTATGTCAATTAGATACATAGATATTGTATTTTTTTTATTATAGCTTTTTGCACGTAATACCGACAGTTTTGAACGAGCGATAGATACATACATAATAGATAAATACACCGACGTACATACAGAATCACAAAAACATTAATCAATAATAATTTAAACACATTTAAAATAAAAGTATTAAAATTATTATTTAAATTTTATAAATAACATTGCAAAAATCATTCATTTTTATAAATAATAAAATAATAGAAATTAAAGTTTTAAATAAAACTAAATCAAATTTAATTTTAAAATTTAAAGGTAACAGTTTACAATTATATTTTAAAATTTCTTATGAAATAGTCAATATACAAATGGTCTATGTCAAATTTTACAAAAAGAAATGTAATTTCATATTTTTCTGTATTAGAAATATGTAGTTGCTTATGTGTTTTACTTTATTCCCATTAAAATTTGTAGCTTAGACCGTTTATACATTGATATTTTCATATAAACTACAATAATAATATGTATATCGTCGAATTAAAGCAAAATTGTCAATTTTTATTTAAATATTGACGCATATATTTAATTTTAAATTAAAATAAAAAAAAAAAACAATGGCTCCAAAGCTTAAAATTTAAATTTCCATAAAAATGAAATGAAAAATGTCAAAGTTAAAATTGAATTTATCAAACGACACACGGAAGAGTATTTGAATTAATAATTTATTAAAAATACATATTTATATAATATACATATTTATATAACATAATATAAAATAAATTAGAGATTAATAATAAATGTACAACATAAAAGAATCGAACTATTTTCAATTTTGTTTATTAAAACCCATTAGAATCCGTCATAAAAAGAATATATTAAAAAAATACCGTGGCAATAACTTAGTCACTGCTATTTAAACTTTTATAACAAATAATGTTACAAGAAATCACCTCAGTAATAAAAACACTTAATTAACTTTCATTACAATTATTTTAATTATAATAATAATTTATTGCTTTAGGAATACTCTTTTATTTCCTTTATATGAAATATAATTAATGTAATATTATTATTAAAACTATTCTTTAAATATTATTACTATGCAAATTATTAATATTATTAAGAATTTTAAGTATTATACTAATATTATGATTATATAGCGGGTTCAGTTTCCGCTTGATGTAATTTTGTCGGCCATTAGTTTTCTGTCGTAGTACGTGGTACGTGTGAATTATTTGATAATCTTAAACTTTAATAATTACGATTAAATTTAATGTGAATTTTAAATTACTTAAACTTACTTTTTCCAATAATCGATATCTACTTTATTTCTAATTATTTACAGCCAATTTTTTTTATTAAACTTAGTATATTATTATGAAATTTTATTTTAATCTATATTTGGGTACTCGCATCGACCTTGCCTTTTTTGAGTTTAAAATCTATAATATCATATCTATAATATATAATTCAAAAAAAGTTTAAACTTTATAAGTTTATTAAAACATTTACATAAATTAAAATTTAATATTATAAGGTATAGTAAATAATCAAATTCATTATACAACTGTTTACCAAAAAAATTATCAAATGGTAAAGAAAATCACTCATATAATATAAATGTTTTTTTTATGAAAATGAGTGATTCAAAAAAATCATTTAAAATGAAAAAAATAAATAAAAATAACACTGAATAATCCAGGAAATTACTATAATAATAAATTAAACTATTTTTACATTTTTTAAAATAATAAATCCTACCGCGAAAAGATGCAACTAAAATTTAAATAGAAATAAATGACTTTAGTTTTGCTTAAAAAGTGCCATTTTTAAAAAAAAAATGTGATATTTAGGGTAACTATAAGAAACTCATTATATTATTTAAAAAAAAACTAAATAAAAAAACGAATGAATAAATTTCAAAATCTTGCCTATAATATTTATTTTTAAAATTTATTTTTATAATTAATATAATCTATTAAAAACATTGAAATAAGCAATAATTTATTATCTATAGTATTTCAAATATTTCATTCTAAGGAGAATTCGGAAAAGATTAGTTATTTTCCGAAAAACTAGCTATACAAATCATAAATTTTAGTTAGTTTAAGTAATCTTATTTTTACTTTAATTACTAATTACAATTAGTTATCTAAAAACTTAAGCATATAATTCTATTATATACATCATTCAAAATGATTATTTACAAGAAAATGTCTCAAAATTAAATTAATTATATTAGAAATAAATTTATTTTCTTTAAAAATTCGAATAAATTACTATTAAAATGTTGACAACAAATTCTAAAGTTCATAATTAAATTTCGAAGAAATATGCCGAAATTTAATATTCGTTCAAAAACAAGTAAAATCGCTAAAATGTTAAGTAAAACTTTAAATTTTTATGAATTATTAAAAAAAAAATTAAAAATTTAGACAAGAAATATCCTATCAAGAGACATGTCTCTATCATAGAATGTATCACTAATATTTATTAAAAAGGTGATTTTCTAAATAACAGTGACCAAGTGAATAAAAAGTCACCAATAATTTTGCTAGTGGACGTGTCATATACATATTCGTGTTTTTTGTGTGAAAAATTATATTTTTCATTTATTTCAATTTTCATATATTTCAATTTTCCACCTCTAGCCGAAACCGATAGAGTTATACAAACTCTTAAAATTTTGAATTTTGTATTTTTTATATATTTTAAATTACATTTTATATGTCAAATGTTCTCATTCAATTCACGTTCTCATTCGAGTAGTATATTGTTTTGAATTAATATAATTATTTACACTATATTTACAAACTATACAATACAATATATTCACTGGTTAAGAGTGATCATTATTAAATATTCACGTAGTCTAAAATTGCATTGTTCCAGAACAATCGGGCAAAACAAAAAAAAAACAAGAAGAAAAAGAAAACAAAACTTCTCTTTAATCCGGCGATATGAAGTTTATGGTGGAGAAACACAAATCTACAATAAGCACGATCTAAGGACACGCGTCGGACGAGTTAGCCTGTTGTGATAGTTGCCCCGATTTGTAATCGTGTTATTTATACTATTTTTAAATGTGAATGTAGGGCGAATCAAAGTCACCGACATTTCGGCGTTCAAATAAAAAAAACTAACATTCAGAAGAAGACTAAACAATCAGCCAATATGGATAAGACAAACTAAAATCGACCGCGACGCGACCTAAAAACGCGAGTTGGATAAGTTGGCCTGTTGTGATAGTTGCCACGATTAGACGCTGTGTTATTACCACCACTGTTCCTTGGGTTCGAGTTCACGTTAGACTGGTTGGTGAGATGCATTACGTAGATACCCCCGGGCGATATGACGAGGCGGGTCGCCGGGGGTCGGTGGTGGCCTCAGACGGTGTCGATGTCGCCGACGTTGATGCGGTCCTCGGACGCCGTGACGGAGAAGCCGAGGATGCGGGCGTCCACTTTCAACATTTTGTTCTTTTTGGATTTTTTCCCTTTGCCCTGTAAGTTGATTTGATGGTTAGTTACGATGAAGATGAATGTATGAACAAATTAATTTCCACAACAAATATAAGGTAAGTCGGCAATCGCTTTAAAATAATTATTTTTCGTTAGGGTTACTGACGCAGCCACAGCTATCAGCTATAAATATATAATATAAATACAATTTTTGAAGCTAAATTATATCATTGATTCACTTTACACAGTCAAATTTTGCAACAGAAGTAGCAAAGCAAGCATATTTCAAAAAAGTTGTTTATTCGCTTAAAAAAACTATGACGAAATTTAAATTTATATACAAAAAACTGAAACAATTATTAAGTTTAAATAAACTTTTGTTATAAGATTTTATATACCTACATCTTTTGCCTTGGTACCAGAGTGAAGAAATTAAAATACTGATGGATAATAATTAATTCCCCCTGATGGAAATCGAATCCACAAATGTTATGTTACAGTCACACGCTTGAGCCAACATGTCACTCATATTCAACCAAAGGTAAATCTATAAATGATCGAAATCAAAAATCAAACAAATATAGTTTTTTTATAAATCGCAAATCATTCGCATTTTTTTTAGTTTTACGTCCAATGTAGAGCTAAAACAATCCCCCACATCTAGCAGAGTAGGCAAAGGGAACCTAGTATAAAAACACTGTTCCCATTTTTCACATAATCGTGAGTTGGAAAACGAAATGTAGCGCCGCGCTTCACCTTATTACCACGGCAAGGAAGTGAAAATAATTCTTTCCCTCAAGTGAGAATCGAATCCACAACCGTCGCGTTCATAGTAGTTAGCTCTAAATAAATTTCACAAAATATGAAAAACATAGTTTTCATCTATTCGCCAAGAGATGACATTGCTGTATAGAATACATACATACGAATTATTTCACATATGCAACATCGCTTCGCTTGCATTATTACAATATAAAATAAATAAAATATTTCGATTTAAACATGAGAATACCGATCAAATGACTTCTATTCTGTTATAGCTTTGTTTCAAATTATTTTAGTTTGTTTGGATGAATACTTTAATTTCAGGACCTACTGGTTCAAATTGGAAAAAATATTTCTGTATTATATAATCAATATATGAAGGAAGGCTATAATATATTGGCTACATTAAATACATGACATTGTCGCAATATAAAAAAAATAAGTCGCAAAAGCAAAGCTCTTAATATATTAATTACAGTTTTGCATAATTCATGGCAAAACAAGAACCATCGCAGATTTCCATATTTTTTCTTATAATATTTTTGCTTTTTGACATTTAAAATCAACTTAACTACATTTGCAAATAAACAAAGAAGTAGAAAATGTATATTCAAAATATATTTTTAAAGGTAAAACTGTTCCATGGCATTGTTATATTTAAAAAAATATGTATAAGGTATATAACACAAATTCGCACAGGCAGATAAAGATAATCATAGCACAGTGGGACAGTGTTTGATTCTAAACGCGACTACTCTGAGTTCGATTCCTATTTATAGAATGGATTATTATCACTTTCACTCCCTGGCTAGGTAATGCGAGGCGCTATGTAACGGCACTCAACAGGCAATATCCAGAGAATTCGTGAACAGAGGAACGAAACTTAACACTAGGTTCCCTCTGTCTAACCTGCTACAATCAAACCGGCGACTAATAAAAATTAAATTAATTCATATAATATTAGATAACGCTTTTCAGTCACATCATATTCCAAAGTAAGTAAGTAAATAAGTATTCCATATACTTCCATAGTTTAACATAGTCATCTTATTTTAAAATTAGTCGTATATTATTATAATTTTAGATACATTTGAAATACTTTAATATATTTATATTCTAAGTATTATGATAACATAGTCTATTGCATACAACATAACCAATTTATATATTTATTATTTTATATATTATTTATTTATTATTATATTTTCGCAATAATTTCTATTAGAACGCTCTTTGCTTTTGGGTTCGATAACCACTCGGGGGTTTAGATTTTATTTAAATCGTTTTCACTCTCCCGCTCTGATAGACAAAACACGGCGTTGAGTTAGGCCAGTCAAAACGCAACGTTTCAGAAATTTTCCAAAAAGTGAAGAACAAAGTTTTAGCACTGGGTTTCATCTGCCTACCCTGCTCTGTATGCGGGGTACAGCGTGAGGCAATTTTTTTTCATTTTTGCAATATATGTATGAAAATCGCATCAGCTATTTCGATCACAACATGCGGACACAGATAACTTTATTTGTATATTATAAAGATATATTGGATTAATACTTAAAAACTATATAAAATTGAAAACCAACCCTTATACACTACCAATAAATAATAAATTACCTTGACCTCTTGGTCGTTGAGCGCGGTGCGCGGGTTCACAGCCATCGCGGGGGAGCATAGATCGTCCGAGGGCGTCACCGTGCCCACGCGGAGGAGTTTAGACCTGAGAAAGAAAAAAAGGCAATTAGAAAAAAATGTAGATTAAATTGCAATTAGTAAAATTTATTAACTTCTGTAAAAAAAACTTTTGTTAGAAAAAAAATTAACAGCAGTACAAGGCGATTGGTATTTGCTGTTGTCCAGTTATTTATGATAGAGATAATTGTTTTTTAGTACAAATATTTTTTTTTAAATAAAAATATTAAATAATAGATTGTCTCGAGTGGGAATCGACCCCACTCTGGCTCGTGCCCCTGTCCCACTACTGGTCTCAGTTGTAATATGTAAAATTTATTATTACAAGTTCATTAAGCAAGTTAAGTTTTCTAAATATATTATATGTATAATAGTGACACAATACTCCATTCTCCTTTATTTACTTCTTTAGACTACAATAATTTATAACATTTACTATAACAAAAATATGTAAGCACAATTATCAATATAAGAAATCAGGGTGTTGTCAATCTGAGGCACCAAAACAAAAACAAAAATAAAAAGAACCAAAAAGAAAATGAACCCCGTACCTTCTCTCGAGGAACTGTCTAGCGAAATCATTAGAGTCCTTCGAATCGCCCAAATAGCATTTCACATAGTCCTTCACTTCGTACGGCGACTCGATGTCTTTGAGGAAATTGACGAATGTCGGCGCTGGAATGTTAAAAAGAAAATGATATTAAAAATAATCAACATTAAAATATCAGTATCACTTTAATTATACTTAAATCGTTTAATTAGTGAAAATTGTCTAAAATATTGTTTATTATAACACTTTTAATTGCGGCTTTGCCCTATTTATCAAATGGAAACAACTAATTTAGTCAGTTAGCTAGGGGGCCAGTGGTACGAAAGCATGCGGCTGTAAACGCTGTAGGTTTCCTCACAATGGTGGCGAGGCATAGCGCGACGTTGTGTTCCTTCACTCAACATACAAAGTCTCGAAAATTTGGCGGAAATTGGAGAACGGAGTGTCTTAACATTAGATTCCGTTAGTCTTCTTGGCTTTATGCATGATACTAAAAAAACTTACTTATTTAGAAAATGTATGAAAATATTAACGTAGCGGGGTTTGAACCCGCGCTTATGACACTACGGCCAAATTTTTATACGTTTTCCAAATTAGTATTTTCCTATCTAAGTGTGGAATAACACTCTAAAAACACTTTAAAATAAAAAAAAGAACATCATACCATCAATTTTGGAGCTCCACGGCGCTAAGCAAGTGGTGCACCACGCCTCAAATTCCGCCATCGGTGTCGTTTCCTTCTTTGGCGGGAATGCTATTATTTTTTTCTTTTTTTCTACTTTAGATTCTTGAGGTTTTTCCGATTTTGATGAATTTGGCTGCGTGTCCCAGAAGCCGCCTGGAAATAATGGATAAAAAACTGTGGTTTGTTTGTGTTGCTTACTTTCTTCTTTTTTATCTTTAGATCTGTCAATTTACGCCCAATATTAATAATCTATCTCCTACGTCAATCTTCGATTGGTCCATATATCTATCCAACCTAGAGATTGGATAGATATATGGAACAATCGAAGATTGACATAAAAGACAGATTATTAATATTGGGCGTTAGCTGTATATCAAATTGATGAATTTCATCGTTTTATTGATTACTAATAATAATAATTTTTACTATATTATTAAGGTTTAATTACGGTTGAATGATAGAATAAACACATCATAACACAAACAGCACATTAAATTATAAATTAATTATAGAAAAAAATAACTTATTAATTTGAGATTTTTTTTGTCGTTGTTAACTGTCGTCTACAATAGAGAACAAATAGACCCGTACAAAACGCGTTGCCATAGCAACCGGTCGGTTTATACAACAGCGTATATTATCTAACGTAAGGTAGTGGCGTTATATTTAATTTATAAATTAAATATATTTTTAATTCATTAATTAAAAATAAGTATTATCATTTTGCACTCTGTTCCTATATAGAATATAACTGTGACAAAATTCATGTTCTTCTGACCGCAGAGTTTTTGTAATAGTGGGACAAAGTTCTTGCTTCGATCGCTGTTGTAGTATAGAATAATAGAAAAGAAAATTTAATCTAAAATTAAAGCTGCTCAACAATACTTTTTAATTTTATATAATCTTTCAAACATTAATACTATATAATATTTACGGGTTAGCATGATTATTTGTGTATACGTCTTTATAAACATGTATACGTATAATAATACTATATAATAGAAAATATAATTTTAAAATATATTTTAATTACCATTCTGCGGATTACCCCATGGCGCGTGATTGGCGGGGGGTGTGGGTTCTTCTACCGGCGGTGGTTGGGCCTGCGCCTGCGCTTGCGACTGTGATTGCATGGCGGACTGCCTACGGGTTTCCGCCTTATAGAAGAAATTATTAAAATTTATTTGTTAATTCAAATAACTATACAAAAATATACAGGGATAAAATACAGGATCGACGGTTAAAAGCGTTCTCAACCAGCCAAACTTGTCATGTGGGAAATACATGTGTGCACGTACAAAAAACAATTGTTTTAAATAAAATAAATATAAACAGTAAATAAAATGGGTAGAAAATATATACATAGGTAGGTAGGGAGAAGGAATGTGGTAACCTAGTGTTAGGACGAACTAAGAGTTTAGCGTGTTCAATCAAATATTTTTTTCAGTTTTGTAATATCTGCAGAGACTTTACTGAATTTGGCATTATTTGAGAACAAACAAAACCATAATAAAAGTGATAATTTTCACTGAATGAATTAGTAAAATATTTTCTTTTTTCAATACGATTATTAATTTAAGTATTATATACCTGTATAGCGACCAGACTGGGCCCGATGGCATTGTTTGACACTTTCTTCGTCTTAGCCCACGCCGCATTCTGCTGCATTTCCTTATCCGAAACATTAGTTAAATATATTTTATTAACTGTATACTTTTTTATTTTATATAAAAAAAATAAAATAATATATATAAATTTAAAACATTAAATAAAAATAATAATATATTTTTACTTTTACATACATAGTAAATATTTAATTGAAACAACACTATTCATATGAAACAATATATTCCATTTTTCCATTATTATGGGAAAATAAGAATTAAGCCAAATTTTAGTAGATGCATGGAAAAATCTCCAGTTTCACGTACATATGTGATTGTATAATCAGTATTATAAAAATATTGTGAACAAGAAAACAATTATATAAAATAACATTGCGTTTTATTTTCAACAAAATATTCTACTCAAATTTCTGAAAGTAAAAAGGCTTTTTTTATTTTCAGTTGAAATTAGGCTAAGATGAAATGTAGATATTTTTTATTTGGATCGCCTTTTATTGGACTCTTTTAGGAATTAAATAGAGATAAGATGTCTAGCTTTTAACTAATCTTAAGTATATAATATAAAAAAGACAATACATTTATAGGTAATAAGTTTGAAAATGTTGTATTGTCACTAATAAGTAAGTGTGAATTTAGAACCAATTGAATTAAAAAAAAATAGTCCCTCCTCGTTTCTTGCACAAGGTGCTGCTCTTCTCAGGTTCGAGGCAGTAACTTTAGTTAACCGGTGGTAAACTATTATTCCTTATTTTGAATAATATTATTTGACCTCAGCTTTGTTGAAGTAACGTAATATCTAATATGGTCTATAGAATTTAAATATATAATAAATAAAAATAAATGAAACTAGGACGACTAACCTGCAAAACCTGTTCAGTAGCGAGAGCCTCAGCCTGTTTCTGAGCAATAATCTGCATCATGTGCTGTTGCTCCTTCATCATTTCCATTTTCTTCTCTTTCTCAAGTCGTTGTATTTCCGCTAGTGTCAAGCCGTCTCTATTCGTGCCGGTCACTTGTGATGCCGACCATGGAGCTCGTTTCGCAAGAGATTCCGCTATTTGTCTTTGCTGGTAATCCTTAGTATTGGAGAAAGAGAGAATTAATATAGTTTTTTTTTAGGCACACTGTATCCCGCATATATTATTTAGCCGAGTAGCTAGAGGGAAGCTAGTGTTTAGACACTCCACTTTCCACACGGTCCGCAAATGACGGCATTCAATGCCGTGCTTTATAATGGCATTAGAGTGAGGAAACGAAACTAATTCATTTCCCCTAATATGAATCAAAGCCACAAGCGTCGCGTCTACTGCCAGACGTAGCGCCATTACCCCACGACGACCTCGGTTTTACGGATTATTGCTAAATCATGGATAGCAAGCAAATTTTATAGTACTTACTCACTATTTTCCTACAATGCGCTATTTTTTTTAATTGATGAGACGAATTTAGACCAAGTAAGTAACGACTTTTGGAGCTGAAGTTCCCAAAAGACTTACCTTAATAGTATAATATTCTTGTTCCAAATCACACAACCTATGGTCGTCTTTTCCTACAAAATTTATCAAAAAGATCGAAAAGTTGCCAAAATTTTAATTGATCCAATTCAAGACCTATCCTAGATTACCAAAAAAAAACTATATTTTTAACTAGACTTTTAGGATATTATTTGAGTTCCAAGAAAACTTGAAAATTTTGTTAGCAACGCTATTGTCAAGATAACTAATCTTGTTGCTAAAAAAGCAAATGGCTACCAATTAATATATGAGGCCACACAAGGCCAAACCATTTAATTTTTTTTGCATATAAAAAATTGAGTAAGCCTCTATATCTAAAATATAATAAAATGGAAATGCGTGGTGGGGCTAAAGTCCTTAATAACTAACACTAAAAAGATAACCTAAAAACAGGGTCCAAACTAAAAAAGGTTAATAATCCAAATACTCAAAATAATATAAATGACAAGACAATAAACTTTCCGACAAGCATTTTAATATGTCAGCCAAGTAGTCCAGCGGGATATGTATATTTTTTTTAAATACCTGTTGTTTTTTAATAGTATCCGCTACCTTCTTCTTTTTCTCTTCTTCAACGGCTATTCGTTCATCTTCTTTTCTATAAAAACATAAAATTAACATTAATATATTTTTCTATAAAAAAAATATATTAAAATAAAAAAATATAAAACCTTTTTTTTAACTATATTTTCAATATAGGTGTCAAAATACATACTTTTTACGTTCGGATTCCTCAGCCGCTTTAGCCTCCTCGGCTTTCTTTTTATTTTCCTTATTATTACTCTTTTCTGGTCCCTTAACGATTGTAAAGCCTTCCTTAATCCATTCCTGTGTAAATGAACAAGTTGGAAGAGTTAGAGCAACATGTTTAAGCCAAAGATAAGATCGACGACACACAAATAAAAAAGTATTGAGATTTAATAAAATAACCATCGAAACAAAACGATAAATAAAAATCTCATATCAGACAAACTAAGAAAGAACTGCTAATTTTCATAACATTCATGCAACATAAAAACAAAATATTATTTATTTCTTTAAAAATACATGTATTATTTTGGTGAAATTCTATGGAATGCCAATTCCTAGTTGTCCTGAAACAGGAATTTGGAACTAATTCTCTACCTTTTTCTCTTTTTCTAACTCTTTTTTGCTTTGTTTCTCCTCTTTCTTGTGTTTAACCGGCGATGTGTCCACCGATGCCTTCTAAAATATAAACATAAATTAAATTATTTGTATACGATAATTTTAATTATACAGACGTGCTCTATTTATAAATATATTTAATTAAAACCCAGTATAAATTCAGTTTACTTACGTGAGTTTATGTATGGTTACTGAGTAAGCTGTTGGTTACTGAGTATTTTAATTAGATTAGTAATTTAAATTAATATGCAAGTATTTGTGACAACAACAACTTGCATAAAGTCAAACTTATTCTCAGTTCTATTGACCGAACTCTTATATTAGCAAAGTCAAGTTAACAAATAAAAGAAAATGTTTGGTTTTCTTTTAATAATTAAAATTTAAGTTAATATAATGGTAGTTTTAAGATAAAAAAAAGGAAAATCATAAAACTTCAACAAAATTAATGTAAAGTTGTAAAATATTTATAATATAGTACCTATTTTACAATAATCACCAAATAATATCTTCGATGATTACACTGCCTGACGTTATCATGATTTCCAAAATCATTCGCCCATAACACGTTAGTACAGAGGTTCAATAGCAAACATACTCCTAGTTCACATATAATATGTATGTACCATACATACGTACAAACATATGACAAGGCAAACATATATTCAAACTCTGCCATCCAGTTCCGTACTTTATATTAGAGTAAACTTCATTTAGAGGATTACTCTACTGTTAAATACTATGCTATAGACTGGTCTAAGTAATAGTGAAATTGTAATAAAGTCACTAAAACTTCATATTCATAATAATTTAATTTAAAAGTCGAGGCACAGAGGTGTGCGATTCTTAACGCTACAGGTTGTGGTGGGTTGGATTCCCACTTGAGGAAATGAAATATTTAATATTTTAATATTTCCCTCGCTCCTGTAACGAAGCAAAGTGCGGCGTTGTGTTCCGCCACTCAACACGTAATGCCTCCGGAATTTGGCGGAAAGAGAGGAATAAAAGTATTCCAAGTTTCTTCTGCCTACCCTGCTATGTGCGGGACACAGCGTGAAACTAAAAAAAAAATATTCTAAATCTTTCTACACTTTCGTACACAAATCGTACACGCTTAGGTACCATATCTAATGAGTTTTCGCTGAAAGCTATACAACAGATAGTATCTTTATTACTACTCCTTTCTCGTGTACTAAATATTTGCTTTTTTAGCTGTATCCCACATCTATCAGGGTAGGCTGATTTTTAAAACACTTCATTCTCCACCTTCTGCTCAATTCTCGGGATATTGCGTGTTAAACTTAACAAACGGCGCGCGGTACTGAACGCGGATAGAACTTATTAAAGATTAAAACCAACCATTTCACATGCTTTTTTTTAACAGCAAATCGAGACGAAAGCTCGTGACCACATCGAAAGTATATACTATTTTTTAGTAATTCATTTACCTCAGGTTTCGCTTCTTCTTCCTTCTTCACTTCAACGACTTCCTCTTTTTTCTCCTCCTTCTTCTTCTTATTTTTAGTTCCATTATCTTTATTTTTAGGTTTTTCCGGTTCTTTATTTGGTTTTGCTTTTGGTTCGGACGGAATTTTCGGGGTCGGTGGTTTGGTTTCAGTTAAATTTTGTTCTTTCACTGGTTTGTCAAGTTTTACCTGTTTCATAAATAACAACTTATCTTAAAGAAAACTATATACATACTATAATTATATACTATCCAGATAGTGTGTTAATGACAATGATTTCATAAATGATAACACGCCTTTGGAAAGAAATGCTCGCTATCATTGTAACTAATAAGTAAATGTGAATTTCTTGCGCCGGTTCTTTCAGGTCGGGACGTTCAAAAAATGAAATTTGAAAATTCTTATTTTGAATAAAATTATTTGACTTTGACTATCAAATAACTATTCTAAATTTAACATTTTCATAGACTCACCTCTACTTCTGCCTCCTTCTGTACTTCCACAGAAGGCGTCATAGCTTCGGGCATGAGCTTTTGAAGTTTTTCTAAGTCCGGCGTAGCGTTTGCCGTCTGAAATGTATCCACCGTGGTGGTGGGCGTGAAGGTGGTCGTCGTCGCGGTATCGCTTAGGAAAGTAGACGTCGGTATGTTTTGGGAAGCTCTAAGCTGAGCGAGTATTTGGTCTTCCGTTTTCATTTCCTTTGCAATCTCTTCTGGGAGTAAGGAGTTAGAAGATATTGCTGATCCGGGCTGTAAATTAATTATCGTATATTTATAAAAATGTAATTATAATAACTTAATTGTATACTTTATTTTCAGTTATTTATACGTAAATAAAATAAGAATTAAGTATATATCTAATTTTTAAAAAAACAACACAAAAACAATGTTTTAAATAAGTTTTAAAAATAGCATATTTTCAACATTTAAACATTTTATACATTAATATAATTAAACTATTATTAATATTTAGTATAATCGAAATCATGAATTACCTGTACTAGTTATTGCAATTGTGATATGGATGACCCCTAAATTTATTAAAAATATATTTTCTGTTTCAAGGTTCTCTGATATACCTATGTACCTATACAGCTGCTTATTTGAATTTAAATTTGAAAGGATATTCTAATAGACAAACAGAGGCGTTGAGTTCCGCCTCTCAACAAGCAATGTCTCGGAAATAGGACGAAAATTGAAGAACGTAGTGTCTTAAATATAGATTTACACTGCCTATCTACTACTATACGGAAAAAGCGTAAAACGGCTTAATTTTTTTTTAATAAATGTTAGTATCTTTACATTTTTTAATATCTTTATATTGTGTACACTGTAAGCAATACTGTTAATTAATATAAAGATATTAAAAAATAACTTTAGTATAAATTTTTTAATATCTTTATATTAATAATTGAAGGCCAGTCGTGGCGCAGCGGCACGAGGTGTGACTGTAAAACCGACTGGTTGTGGGTTCGATCCCCACTCGAGGAGGTGAATTATTTACTTAAATTTATATTTCCATTTCTTCGTTCTGGTGTCGAGGTTATGCGCGGCGTTAAGTTCTGCCACTCAACACGCAACGCCTCCAGAATTCGGCAGAAAGTGGGGAGCGGAGTGTCTTAACACTAGGTTCCCTCTGCCTACCCTGCTGCGTGATACAGCGTGAAGCTGATAAAAAAAATAAAAAAAAATTAAAAGTATTGTTTACAATGTACACAGGATATTTCCATAACATTTGGGCACTAAATTTTATGTCGTCCGACAAACGCTAATTCAATCACTCGGCGTCACGTGTTGCATGTGATATTGAATTATCGAATGCACCGGAAGTTTCATTACGCAGGATACCCTGCGGGCTAATGTTTGGGGACTGTACCGTCACTGTAAATACACTGAAATACACTCTGAAATGTTTGGGGTAGGCGTATACATTTTTTTATTAGGTATTTAATAAGTGAAGATAAGTAACTTAGTTTACACTGCCTGTTTATTTATTAATAATAATACTAATAGTTTTATTATACAAGAGGAATTAATTTTACATTTTTAAATATAAATTGTTATAAAAAAAATACAGAGGGTGGGACAAGGGTCCAAGCTGTCGGTGGCTAGGGCTCCGGAGAGTAACCACCTCACAATTTATTTTTATATTGCACATAAACACATATTTAGGTAACATTATACGGGCAGTGGTGGTCTTATCATAACAATCGATCTTTTACAAGCAAATATTTAAATACGATAGAGTATTATAAGAAAGAAAAGGAAGAAAAGCCCAAGCGGCCAATAGTGGCGCAGGGGTACAAGCGTGTGACTATAAACGCCACAGTTACGATTTGCCGTTACTGAATTTTCTAACCAGGTTAAAAAATTAAACAAAAAATCTAAACCTGAACTTGAAATGATCATTACAATATAAAGAAACAGTTTCCAAGAAATTTGTAGAAAGACATACAAACATATATACATTTACAAAATTTTGCACATGTTTTGCAACCCAATTATTAACCATGCTCAAACATTATTCAATTTCAATAATACTGGATCGTCGTCGTTCAAAAGTATACCTAACAGAGGTACCTAGATCTAGTCGACGCGCAGTCATAGATAGAGGGCTGCCTAATACTACAATCGCTAACCACATCACAGTGTTTCATAAAAAACCATATCCAAGGGAAACATCCGGTCCACGCTCGTAACAAACAAACTAAACAAGGCTAGCGTGAGTTCGAGGTAGAAATTATTTTCATTTAAAAGCTTTATCGGTAGGACATGCATTAGTCAACTGATTGTACTATAAATACTATTATAAAATGCTTTCGAAATATTTGTGTATAGTTAAATTTTAGTTTATAATAAAATATAATTTTATTATATGCATAAGCTGAAGTGATAAAAATTGGTAGCAAATTCTATTCTACTTCATTTGTTAGGTAGGTCTCAGTTTACGCTGTATCCCGCATGAAGCAGGGAAGGCAGAGGGAACCTTGTAAGAAACTCCGCTCTCCACTTTCCGCCGAATTCTAGAGGCATTGTGTGTTGAATGGTGGAACTCAACACCGCGCTTTACTAAAGTCCATTTTAGTAATTGTCATATCCCTGGGTGGCAATCGAACCCACAACCATCATCGTAACAGTCAGTATGTAGAACGAGAACTGAGACCATAAGCTTTCTAACCAACGCAGGAAATCAAAACTATGTTACATAAGGGACGATTATATGTTACGAGTGGGACTCGAAGTCACTACCATCGTTTGTGTTATCAGGGTCCATTGGCTAATACGATGACGTCATAGCTGTTATATAATATATGTAATTTTCAATTTAATTTTAAACAACGCCATTATGTTACAAATGTATATATGAATTAAAGTTAACGCAATTTATATAATCCGGGAACAATTAAGGTATTTCATTTTCATGTATTTCAATATACTTTGTAGTTATTGACTACGTATTGAGGCAATTAGTGAAATATTTTATCACACGAGGTGATTGTTATTTCCAATTTAATTTATTATTAAATATAAGTTTCGTTAGTTATTATATACTAAATAAACTTTTCCTTTAAAACTCTTACTATCAAATCATGATGTCAGTACTGAATTTGTTTGATTAATATATATTTTCAGAGGCAATTTATTATTTACTTTACTTGCTTATCTACGCGAGTAAAATCATTTTCGCACTGAAGGAAAAGTTATTTTTATACTTTATAACATATTTAAATAAAAGCTTGTTTTTAAAAAGTTTTGTTCTTACTGTTAACGTATTATTATTTTTTAATTATAGCTAGCATGATAGAAGAAGAAGCAGCTGGCATGATGTTCGTCTCGTTCAATGCATCATTGTTAATTTACAATCGTCTAGTTCTCCAAAAACGCTACCATCCAATGATTTTATCATACTTAAGGCTGCGTATGCTTGGAGCCTAAGTTTACAACGACATGGTCGACAGTAGATACCCTTGCATTGTGTCTACTGTGCAAGCCCAACATAATACAACTGACAGTATTAGTTGTTCTGCAATGCCGTAACTATTTTGCTGGAAACTGCACGGTCTTAGGTTGAAGTCTACCCCGATGAAGTAAATAACAAAATTGAGAAGTCCAAAAAGCCTAGTAAACCAAAAAAAAATCATAATGTTTAGAGCAACAGAGTAACTCGCATTCGTATTCTATTCTCTTTCATTTGATATCCATATAGTAGGAATGCATTGAAGGTACTTAATTCATCCATGCAAAAAACCATCTTGGGTGTTCCGTCATAATAAAAATAGACTATTATTATTATTATTATTCAAATATTATATTGAGAACGGACACTTCCAAGTATTCCTTACCCTGAGAGGCTTATATAACACAAGGGCTATTATAACTATCGAAGATGTTGCAGTTCAACAGTAGTATGCTATGCTCATAAGAATATTTACTTTTTTTTAGCTTCACAGAGCGGGGAACGGGAATAAAGAGAGATTTTCCTAGAAAAAGACGTTGCCGTATGCGTCTTACAGTTCACGGAAATAAATTTTGAACGCGACGATTTAGTACTTTACTATATATATGCTTTTGTTTTAATCGATTGTTTAAAATTGACCGTATAAACTGTAAGGCAGAGCGAGACGTTGAGTTCCGCCACTCAACACACAATGCCCCGGTTTTCGGCGGTATATGGAGAACGGAAGTGTATTAATGGGAACGGAGTGTCTTAGCACTAAGTTCCTGGTTCCAAAAAAAACTTTGCAAACGTCACAGTCCCGCCACAGTCTTAAGTTAACACGCAATATCTCAAAAATTGGGCGGTGAGTGGGAAGTGGAGTGCCTTAGTACCAGGTTCTCTCTGCCTGCCCTGATGTGCGGAGAACCGAGAAGCTATACGGATATGCATTAATAAGGGCAGTTATTAATGTAGGTTGAAATTCCACTGGGACGAGTGTTTTATTACTTTAGTTAGTATTAGTTGTGTTGAACGAAACACAAGCTATTAGTTCAGTATTCTCAACATGCATTTTCATGTTGCAAACGAACGAAAAACAGAGAAAGGAGTTGAAAAATAGAAACGTACAAAAATTAAAACGTACAGTATTCTAACCTGGGCCTTCCGAAAACCACCTAAGAGGTGCGGTTTCAAGTCCTGCTTCGATATAATTTTAATAGGTGTTTAACATTTTCCATTTCGAAGTGGAGCAACAATAAGAAGAAAAGGAATAGAGTCACTTATTACTAGGATCTCCCTATAAATCATATGATGAGGTAAAAAGATAAAAATTATAATAAGAAAAAAAATGTTGAGCAGTAAATTAAACATTACTGTTACTACTGTTTATTACGTTACGTCGTAACTGATCACTGCCTGTACATGGAAGATACATAGATATATAGGAAAATCAATTATTGTAGACATTTACTGGACTTTTAAAATTTTTGTCTATTTGTTTGTCCGTTAGTGAACGCTAACCGCAGGAACGGCTTACTGATATAAAATCAGTTTTCGCTATTGTATTTTGGCAAACTGTTTTTAACATTTAGTGTCTATTTATTTATATCGATTTATAAAATGTTATATTATAAATAAATAAATATAAAAGTTATATTAATTTAAAGTATTTTATTCGACAACATTGCTACTAAACTTTATTTAATTGTCTGAAAGTTTTTAATGTATGGATATTGTCTTTGAACACGAAAGTAATTCAGATAAGTAAATAGTTGTGTATTTCAAGCGGGCGAATCCGTAAGCGGGTCACTAGTGCTACAATGAACCAGATATAAAACCAACTTAAAAAGCATCGTCCCATAACTAAGTTACCGTCGGATCTCCCAACGACGTTGCGAAGGCTAAACAAATTATAATATTATGATAAAATAGGATTAAAAATTAAACATGGCAAATTATATATTCCATATTTTATCGTGTGTAGCACGTTGTTTACATTATCTCTCATCGAATTGGATTTTGTTTACATATAGTTCCGGTGTCACGCCCAAGGCGGAAGGCGGAGAGCAGACTGTCTAAACTCTAATTTCTCATTGCCTACTTTGCTATACATGGGATAAAGCGTAAAGTTGAAGCAGAAAATAAATATCTGATAATACTGGAACTTATATACAATAATTTTAACATTCAGTTTTCTTTCTTTCTGTTAACATTCAGTTTTCTAGGTGCCATTGAGTAAGGAAAATGAACGTCGCGTTTCATCTGAACAGGAGACAGAGAGAGAGAGAGAGAAACTAAAATTTTCTATATTAGTTTTACATTCCCCAAGCGGAGATCAATCATTTGCCAATTTCATCAATATTTATTTTTTTCAACTACCCCACGATGATTTTGACTAATACTAATATTTTACATTATATTTTGGTTACATTATTATTAAAGTTAAAGGTAGGTGAAGTGCCATTGCAAAACTGTTATTATATCTGTTACGTTAGTATTTTTCATTTGAATTTATTTTGAAGAGTCTCTTAAGTAAGAACCACTTTCTGCCGAGCTCTGGAGGCATCGCGTGTTGAGTGGCAGAACTCAGCGCCGCGTTTTGCCTCGACACCAGAGCGGAGGAATGGAAATATAAATTAAGGTAAATAGTGCATCTCCTCAACTGGTGATCGAACCCACAACCAGTCAGTTTTACAGACACACTTTGTGTCCCTGCGCCACGACTGGCCCCATTTATTATATAATCTTATTTTTTAATGATTTCTTATTTTAGCTTTATGAACATCTATAGATATAACATGATTTCTCCCCCCTCCCCCACCAATCAAAAGATATGTATTATACGAGTTTTTTTTGTTATCATCTAAGCTGCGCAACCCAATAGGTATCTATGACGCTCGAGTAAATCACAATTTAGCATCGTCGGCTCCCGTACTATTACGGAGTGACCGACAGACAACGCCGGCAGCAGCCGGAACAGTGCGGCGTAGAACACTGACACTTAGGCATGTAGGTTCCGAGAGGTGTAGGACAGCACTAAGAGAGGATTTCTCGAAATCCCTACGGCAACGGGTAAAACAGGACTTTACGTTTTAAAGTCAAAATAAACGAAGCTGCGAGCTGCGACTTGTGTTTATGTAAATAGCTAATTTACATAAAAAATCTTGGACAGTATAAAATATTAATATAATCATAGATCCGAGTATATTTTTTTGCATGTTCACCATAAATTCCTACAAATAATATAAAAAATGCAGCAACTTTAGTAAAATCACTTTTACTAAAATGAAAATGTTTCACAAGTTTAGCATTCTGAAATAAATATCTTTAAGCGATACAAAAATAGTTTAGTTGCTTAGAAAATGTCCCGGGACCAAGAGCTGGTTTGAAAATGTATAAAATATTACAGTTTACATTTATATGATGAAAGATTATATTGCGATATCGAAATCTCATTATATAAATGACTGGAGGTAAACGTGATGGTCGTAGATTCAGTCTCCATGGGAATGAAATATTTTTATTTCCCCGCTATACAGTGAAAGCGGAAAACAGAATATTTTAAAATTATTTAAGTATCTATTTTAACATTTTAATTAATAGTTTAATTAATATTAATCGTGTTTTAAGAATACACGGCAGCTATCAAACTCAAACAAAACATACCCGAATTAAAAATAAATCATAGAAATTAGAACATCTTGTTGTACTCTTAAAAAAGATACTTAAATCAGATTCTATAAATTATTATGTTACATTATGTTAAAGCTTAAAAATCATTGCCAATATAACAAATCCGATTTACAAAGATGTTTAAAACTCAAAAATAATAATAATTAAACTATCTTTCGAGTTGTATGCACCAAAAGTTTAAATCTAGCAGCAGCTAATATCCTAATTGGATCTATAGTGTTCCAGTTCGCCAGTCACTTTGAAGTTTGTAAACGCTGTGTCTACTGCTCAAGAAGTATCTGGTGCATCGTCATAGACATCGAATATTGTAACAGAGAAGGCGAATACTTCTCAACAACTTGCGAGCCACTCTCTTTGAGAATTAAAGCTGACAATGCAATATTATTACTTTAGAAAATTATAATTATATATACTTATAGTTGCATAATAAAATAATAAAAAGTAAACAATAAAATAAGGGAAACAGATAATAACATAAAATAATAAATTCGAAATAATTTCTTCATAAACTTTATTAGTGAAAAATTCAAAATCAAACTTAATAGAAAAAAAGGAAAATAACATATATTATCAATTATGAACAAAAGTAGTCAAAACTAAAACTTAAACAAACTTTTTAACACTTTGGTAACTTTAGATAAGTCGGAACAAGGGTTTGTACCCGCGACACGACTAATTCTTGTTTTTTTTTTTACATTTTTAGAGTGTTAGTCCACACTTAAGAAAGAAAAAACGCTTTTTTAGAAAACGTATAAATTCCGTGCGTATGAACAAGTGAATGAAAGAAACATTTGGAAATTATGTTAAGTAGAGTTTGCGAAAAGTTTTATAGCGGATGAGAGAGTGATAAGAGAAGCAAGAAGAGATCTCGGATGACTTTGAAAACACAGTATCGATGATACTGGGGGAAGGTTAAGAAGAAGATCCCCCGTAGGAGTGAGTTGACGACAGTAAACGAGGGGAAAGATGTACAAGAGGCCGTAGCGTCTGGCGCTCTGTTGGGGATATTTATTTTATACGTTTTCTAAAAAAGAATATAATTCAATACGTATACATCAATCAAAGTAATACCTTATACCAATCAGTCTTCGTAAAATAACAGCCAAAATCAAGATTCATCAATACTTATTACATAATATAATCGAGGTTAACCAACGTGTACCCTCAACTCGTGCTTACGTTCCTAACCAGTGTAACACTAGGTCTACTCTCGTGACGTGCCGGAGCGACGACTACCTCGTCAGCACATACAGTGACATAGTACATAAGTAAACAAATAAATATCTGTTCGAGCTTGGTGACTTTGAGCTTTCATATTTGGTTATTGACAAAGCTTGTCGCTGCGGCATCACAAAGTGAAATAGGAACGTATTAAACACGTGAAGCTAGATAAGCAGCGACGACAGATATATCTACTGGCTGGTATATTTGTACATGGGTAAATTTTATTTTATTTCATATATCTATATAATACGCCTTTAGTATATAGTCTCCGGCACACCGCGTTATAATTAAAAGTATATTTTATTTCGTTCTAAAAAAATCACCGATCAAATGTCATACAGTTATAGAGTACATTTTGTGTTTACGATTACATTAAACGATAACAACTACGTACTTCCGGTAACGAAGAGGTCCACGGGTGCTTATCTCCTCTGAAATTTCAATATATTATGAATATAGGTATATAATAGGGTAATATTAATCATTGTAATCTCGTGATCATCTTGTTCATGTCTTAAGCCTCAGAAAATACCACAAAGGAATCATGAACTATGAGACTCGGAATCAAAAGGCATAACATACGAGGGAAGGGCAATGTTTAAGGAAGACAAGTGAAAAGCGCACGTGGACCACTTCATTATCTCTGGATTAAGAATACATTTCCGACAATTTTAGTAAAAAAAATTGGACATTTCGAAAAAGATTTTTTTAATACATTTCCCATTCCCCGGAGTGGGAGTCGAAACCGCAACCATCAAGTGAACAGCTAGATGCTTCTCACGATGCATTAATTTTCAAGATCAGAGGCGGTAGTCGATGTCGATTTGAAACGTTCATTATTTATTCCCTTAGTGTGCTTCCATACATTCAACGTCGACGTAAATTTTTAACTTGTTACCATTTGCAAAACATTGATTTTAGTTCAAAACATAAAAATACATTTCATGTTTCTGTCATGAGGAAAATACTGAAACCTGTAGTACCACCACTACGTGAATAAGTATTATAAAATTTTATAATAAATATATACACCCATAAATAAAAATAAAAAATAGTTTGTACATATATAGGAAAATATATTAATATAAATATATTAAAGTTTAAACAAATATTTTTTATGTATTGTTAATTACACTTAAGGCTTACGATAGGAGAAAGGCGCAAATACAAAAATGTTGGCAAACTCGTGTAAAAGAGAGATGTAAGTGAAAAAGACTACGATATAATATACACGTATTGTATGTGTTTTTATTTTATTTTTAAGAAACGTTAAATGCTTTTATTTTTTAAGAAAAATATATTGATATTAAAGTTCTATTATAGTTCTAACGCTGATATGTCGTGGTTCCCTTAAAGTTAAACTCGAGAAGAAAATAATCAAAAGTAACAAAAAAAACCTAAAATAAAATCAGCGCAGCCACCTACAGCCAAGTTCAGGGTGACCACGACTCCTCGACCGTACTGTACTCGCACCGGTACAACCGCGGGGTACAAATTTGATAACTAAATACTCCAGTACATATTAGATAGCGAAACAACGTGTTAGTAGAGAGAAGAGTAACTTAAGTAAATAAATATGTGAAGCTTCACTTGCAATGCCCAGCGGAGCTTTTGTGACTAGTTGTCGCCCGCAACTTTGAGTTGACTATAACATATGATATGGAACATTGTGATTTTTTTTTATTTTCCTTAGTCTCCCCTAGGCTCCTTGACCTACTAAGTTAGCATATGTGTTATTCTGATGTACCTTCTAATCTTAAAAAAAATAAATAATTAATAATTAAAATACACTATCAGGAGCTTTTACGTGAAAGTAGAACAAATGTCCATCCTCACTAAATTTTGTGTTTTTAATAATAGTAGGATGTAGGAATCTACACAAAAGCTACCAAAGTCGGTAAAATAAATGTAAACTTTTGGAATACCATAGATTGATATATAGCAGTATGTATAAAAAAAAAAGCTCACTTGGGCTTTGAACAAGCGAATGCGACCACCTGTGACATTGATAGCGGAAATCAAATACGCGGTTTTAATTGCGTAATACTTTATGTTTGGATAGAACTACATTCAATAAAACTAGTGAATGATATTCATCGATGAAGTTATTTTAATGGAGGGAGGAGTTAAACCGTCAACTAATAAAAGTTTTATAACTTTACGTTGTATAGTTTATATAGCAGCGTGGGCAGGTAGGGAACCTAGACCCTAGACTAGGAGTGTTAACACTCTCTATTTTGAACGTCGCGGATTGTCTTGGTACCAGAGCGCAAAAATGAAAAAAAAATCACCAGGAGTGGGAATTACAACCTTTGCGTTTAAAGTCAGATACTTTGCCGCTTCGCCTCAATTTTTGAAGAATAACGTATTTTTTAAGGTGTAAAAATAATTGAAAATGTAAGCCACCGGTACTGTTCAGCTTTTTCAAGATTTCAATACAATCCTCCTGAATCCAATTATATTTTTTGTTTCCATAATGACGCTGTTGTGACAACACTGTTATACGGCAGCGAAACATGGGTATTACAGAAGAAGAATGAAAGAAAAATGAATGCCGTGGCGATGCGATCTCTTCGTAGGATATGCAAAGTCAGCTAAGCTGATCGAATTCACAATGAAAAGATACACAGAATGGCAGGTACAAGCGAGGATATCACGGTGTGAATGAAGAAGAACGTGCTCAGCTGGTTCGGGCACAGTTCACTCATTCGTTCGGAATGAGTGATGAAAGAATAGCAAAAAGATTTATTACGCAAAAGTGAGCGGTAAAAGAGGTAGCTCCAGAATTCGGCGGAAAGTGGGGAACGGAGTGTCTTAACGCTAGGTTCCCTCTACCTACTCTGCTGTGTGAGGGATACAGCATGAAGATGACTATTTTATTTTTTATTTATTTCAAAAACAAAACTATATTCAAAAATATTAGGAAGAAATGCAAGAATTTTGCACATCTTCGCTGTGCAGAGAATCAATGTTAGGTGTGAAGGTGAAGCCTTAAGCAGTGGGCGGTGAAACAATGAAGCACCTACCTAATAACATTTTATATCTAACGAAGCTGAAGCGGTAGAAGGAATCATGATATTTTTTGTAGAATTTAGCTTGTCAAATGAAATTTCGTTTAAAAAAATAAGTAGAGCATGCAAATTCATATTTTCTAAAAAATCTTGATTTATAATAGAGTTAATCTTTACACTATAATAGGAATAATTGGGAGAATATTCTCCATTCTCCGCTAATCATAAACTTAGTATATCCAATAATAGAATCTCTTCAAACACAACCCGTCAGTGTTCATAAAGCGAAAATAAGTTAAGCGAAAATATCTTATACATACATAAACATTGTTACTTACCCAAATTAAGATAATTTATAATGGAACCTACAACAGGGTGGTATGTACTGCCCTAAATTTCGATGATGTCATCAAATAACATGTACAAAAAGAAAATGCAAGTTATATATAACTAATGTAGCTACTTGAAAAACAACACTTAAAAATACTGAAACAGAAATGTATGGAAAGCATATCATTGTCCTGACTGTCGTATAAAAGCTAAACCAATTGTTGAAATAATGATCACTTAGAAGTGCATTCTAGAAAAATAAGAAAAATAACACAGAAATATATAAATGTATCTATTATGTCTATTATACGACCTGAGTGCGGCTTCGCTTGCTTTAACTTATTGTTATATTATAATATAATATAACATTAAGTTTAAGCAAGCGAATATTGGCCTCAATTAATAAGTATTAGTTTAATCAGGCTATTATAGCCTAGTCGTGGCGCAAGAGCACTCACTGGCGTGCGACCGAGGCAAAGCGCAACGTTAAGTTCCGCCACTCAACACGCAATGCCTCCAGAATTGGGCGAAAAGTGAGGAACGAAAGTGCCTTAATGGGAACAGAGTGTCTTAACACTAGGTTCCATCTGCCTACCTTGCTATGAGTCTTCAAAATCTTTACATAAATTGTAGCCTATACATTATCTTTATGTATAAACTACTAATTATATTTTATGATATTACCGTAAAGTTTCATCTATATCCGTTCAGTAATTTCACTTGAAAGTGTAACAAGCATACCTTTCACATTTCTAATATTAGTAGGATATGCTTCGTTTTATTTCAATAGTGATTGCACTTCCAGTAGAGTCAGTGAAGACAAAGCCCACGATAGGCAGTTAGACGACTCGACCGTTAGACCGTCACTGGTACTTCTCCATGTATGAAGTTGATGTTCGATGCAAAATCAATAATACGAGAATATTTAATAAACAGACGTTTATAAGTTTTACATGTAAGACGGCAATTTGGAGGTAATCATGTGTATGATTATCTTCAAAGTAATATTTTAATAAAATCGTCGAGAAAAACTTTAATTACAAATTAAAACGTTCAAATTCTCTAAATTTTCTTATATAAATATCTATTGTTGTTAAAAAGCTAAAGCGTTTGTTTGCTTGGACGCGCTAATATCAGGAACTTTTGTTTCGAATTTAAGAATTAATTTTGTGTTGCGATAATAATAAACCATGTATGACTAGATGATGACTATTATAAGGTTCCTACTAGGGTCTCAATGTACCTGAGTGCTCCCACGCGCTGGAATTTTAAATGAGCACATATTATCATATACTTAAAATAAATCGGCTTCACGCCGTATCCCGCACACAAAAGAGTAGAAGAGGGAATTCAGCGTTTAAAACACTCCGTCCTCCAGTTTCCGTCGAATTTTTCAAGGCATTGCGTATTGAATGGAGGACCTCAACGCCGGGGTTTTGTCTTGGTACAAGGTGAAGAAATGAAAATATTAATAAATAATAATTCATTACCTCGTGCGGGGATCAAACCCACAACCGTAGCGTTACCCGCCCA